>JAXIVJ010000942.1:15000-150000 GCA_036785665.1 Chirona hameri | reverse complement strand
CCAGGGTAGGTCGGAGGGCCCCTTGAGTATGTCGGCAGGGCGACAACGCAGCCAGCGCAGGCCGACCAGAAGAGTCGCTGGGCAGATCGGGGGGGGGGGGCTCCTGGGCAAGTCAGAGGGGCCCCCCTGGCCAGACCAAAAGGGTGCCTGGGCCGGTCGGAAGACCCCTTGAACATGTCGGATGAGTTCCTAGCCAGACTGGAGGGGCCCCTGGGCAGGTGGGAGGGGCCCCTGAGCAGGGGCGGCGTATTGCGGGAGCAGGGTACCCAAAATACCCCCAGTCGAAAATCCCGGGGCATAAAGACAATTTTTCCCCCTCCCCATATTTTGGCTTGCTCAATCTGGGGGAAAAATGACCCTCCCCCACCCCTCCCCAGGATTTTCAACTGGGGGGGGGGGATTTAGGTACCCTGCGCCCCGCAATCCGCCGCCCCTACCCCTGAGCATGTCGGTAGGGCGACAAAACAGCCAGTGCAGTCCCTGGCCAAGTCGGAAGGACCTCTGAACAGGCCGAAGGGCCCCTTGACACACATGAGGGGCTTCTTGAAAGGTCAGAGGAGTCCCTGGTGAGACCGGAAGGGTCAAAGCACGTGGAGATCACAGATGAAGATTAGATACAAAGAGGACTTACTCCACAATACAAATATTAAAAGCGGAGCTTTCGGGTATATTATAATACCCTTCGTCAGGGTGCTACAATATACCCGAAAGCTCCGATTTTAATTTGTCCTGTAGAGTAAGCCCTCTTTGTATTATATATATCTCCCACTCCACATCATGTCTTTTCTCTTCGTGGATCCCAGATGAGTCCCTGAACAGGTCGGGAGGGCGTTGAAAAGGTCAGAGGGGCCCTAGACAATCTGAATGGACCTTGGCCTTTCAACAGTAAGAATACAGTTGTACAGGAAATCAACTCAAAATTTTCGCGCCGCTTTGCGGTGCAATTTAACTGCAAATTCAATTATATGCGGGTTAGGAAAAAAACTCGGCCCGTTTCTCGGCGCATTTATGTGTTATGTTGCTACTTTCCTATGTAATTGGGCAAAATAGTTCACTTTAGCACCTTTTTTACCGCACTTTTAAACGCACAACATAACAATTTTAGAGGTCCGCACCATACGCAATGCGACGCATTGATGAGAATGCATATCCAGGCATAAGACTCAAAATGTTCGCGCCGCTCTGCGGCGCCATTTGTTTAAGAGTTCCAGGTATTAAGCATAAACAATATTCCAAGTTGGTACAGCTGATTCCAAATTGGTGTCGCTCGTTCCAAAGTTGATATGGCAGTTTGCTAACTCCAGCTCCTAAAAGTTGGTATGGCCCATGCCATATCTATCATACTGCATTTTCCATCCTTGTAACGTGCCCTTTCATCCGTTTTTTTTTGTGGGGGGAGGGGGGGGGGGGGGCTTTCAACGCTTGGAAAGGGGGCCCTTTCAACGCTCGGGAAGGGGCCCTTTCGAGGCGCCCGCCCCCCCCCCCCCCCCCTGGACGAAATCCTGGTTACGTGCCTGTCCACGTGGCAGCGGCTATTACGGGTCAATCAGGTAAAGCCAAGTCAAATAAAGTACTTATCATCTGTGTGTGTGTGTGGGGGGGGGGGGGGGCGGATGCCCTTTGAAGTAAATTTTTGTCATGCAATACCGATAGTCGTAATGTTAAAAATTCCCATAAATGTGGAACGACCCCCACTAGGTAGCGGCGACCCTGGAGCTTGCACATTGTCTGTTTATGTAGTAATGACGCGCACGGCCGCTGTAAAATGTGGTTGCTTGTACAGAATTGACCTCGGCTAACTTTACCATCGATCTGACCTGACGATATTGATGTTTCTAAGGGGGGGGGGGCGAGTTATAGGTATAACGTAGCGTTCCGCTTGGGAATATCCTGAGTAGCACCTAAATAGGTAATACGAATTCGCTAAATTGCATTTTGTATTGCAAATTGCAAATCTTGGATTTTATATCGGTAACCCCATATCACTTCAATTCTGGGACTCCCCATTATAAGGCAATGGGCACTTAAATTCGCCTCTATTGCCTCAATTGACTCAATTTCAATTTCAAGTTGCCAAAGGTTTCAAATGCCTCATTTTGACATGTTTGGCATGAAACTGATACTCAAGATGTTCCCATCGGCGATTCTTGCCGACTCAGGTGAAATAATTAGGTACTCCGTGGGCCTTGCAGGGTCACCTGAGATCATCTGTGGTCATCAGCACTATTTTGCCCCTAACCCTCGACAGAATGGAGCCTTCAAATGTCATCATTGGATTTCTGGCGACAATGCCCGTGAGCTGATATGCAATATACCCCATTTAGGTTATTTGGTGACCTTGACCTGAGGTCAGTTTTTTATTAATAGTTGAAAGAATAATGTCGGACTCAAATGTCAAGATGACATTTGAGTTCAAATGTCAAGATGGTCACCTCTATGGGGTTGCTGTGCATAACTTACGCAAATCTGTTTTTGTATTACGACTTACTTTCTATGGGCCAACCGGGACGGTAACCCGCACTTGTCCCCGGTCCGGGATGGATCGTGGCGACGTCCCGGTTGGCCAGGCGGGCTGCCCCGAAATAATAGGACATTGCAAGCAAGTGCTTTCAACTTACTCCTTGCCAACTAAGCTTCATCATAAAAAAAAGTCACAGGAATTACCTTCCTAATATCTGAATCCAGTATCCCGATAAATCATGTGCTGTGGCGCGGTGGTCAGTAGATAGCTACAACTAGCGTTTCGCGATCAAAGGGATAGGTGCTCTGATTTAAGCGTAAGCTTATGGACCAATCCTTTTGTTTTGATGGCAACGTGCACCAATGTGTCCATCCTGAATTTCACCTATTGTCAAGGCAAATAAATGTATGATGATGATGATGGTGATATTAATAGATCCAAATTTGTTAAATATCATGGAGGATCCTGGTCAGTGGATGAGAATGATTTTGAATGGGGAAAGAGAGAATTTCCCCTTTCTTCATGCAATACAATTTTAACAAATACCACTTCCCCTCTCATTTTTTTTTAGTATCCCTGATCCTGGATTTTCTTAGAGCTCTATTTGAAGAGCTTGCCAAATTATAGGTCAAATTTTGGATACCTAATGCCAACATTCTTGATCGATCAAGTATTGTTTCCAAAGTTTAGTGAAATGTATTTGCTGGATCTTGTTATCTTTTCCAGCACAATCTCTTTATCTCTTATCACATATAAAATTAAATGAACACAATTATGTTTAAATATTCAATACTGGCATACAAACTGTGCCAATGTAAAATCATGTTGGATTCTGAAAAATAACATACAATTTGTGGCATACCCAGACCAAAATAGCCACAGTATCATGCATCTGTAGTTCTTGTGGTAAAATATTCAATACTGGCAAAAATACTGTGTCATGTAAAATCATGTTGGATAAAATAATTGCTCTCATATGGTCAGAACCAAAAATAATAATGGTGTTTTCTATCTTATTTGTGGAATATTGAATGATGCTTTGATTCTATTACCTACTTCAAATACGCAAAACATCAATTGTCCAAAACTATTTTGCAGCACCCATGGAATCAGCAAGTGATGTCATCATGGATGAATATGGAAACATTATTCTTGCATCCTTATAACAATGGGTACAACAAATATCAGTAGATGATGCAACGTTGCATGGTTCTCAGGTCCTATTTTAAGGGAAAAACCACTGGGGGGGGGGGGGGGCAAAAAGGTACCCCCATTTTTGGGGATATCTTTTTGTGGCAAAAAGGTAGCCCCCATTTTTTCCCTCCGCGATTTTGCGACGGTCACCTTATTTTGGTATTCGAGCTTACGAAATTCACTTTTCGAATTCACAAAGAAAAAATTTTTGAGGACATTTTTCCGAGGAAAAAATATTTCTGGGGTTCAAAAACCCCCAAAAATAACAAATTCTAGATGGCTATTTGGTAGAGAATGACATTTCTTTTCTTTTGACGTTTTGTATTTGAAATTTGCTTTGAAACTCTATTACAAAAATCAAACATTTATTGTTCTTCCACCAAAAATGGAATAACATGACGTCATTAAAACGTTATTATCTCCCCAAATACTTCATTAATTTCATTGAAATTTGGTGAGAAGACGTATAATTGATGTAGTATAAAGTACTATAGGTTTCACGTTGATATCTATTAGAATTTTATAGTTATTGAGAAAATCCGGTATGTGGCAGATTCGCACCCCCCCCCCCCTCCCCCAGCGGGGCGAGTGTCACCAGGACTGCTTGAATTGCATCAGGTGCGCTGTTTTGTCTCTCATTGAAAGCAAGGGATATATCAAAACTAAAATTAAATCACTTAAGAGAAAAACTTTCGTTTTCATGAAGTTTTCTCCTAAGATCATTGTTTTTCACGTTCAGTGCCGGGAACGCGCGGGGGGGGGGCATACTTGTATTGCATGCCCCCCCCCCCTCCCCCAGATTCCTGTGGGGGAGGGCATTTTCCCCTGATGTCTGCCTCCTGGATCCGACAGTGGGGGCGGATACCCTCCCCCTTAGGTTTTTTGAAAATAGCGGAAAACGACGCCATTTCGCGCTGCCATTTTTGGTACAACTGCTTGCCTATCAATTGCCCAAATCCTGTTAATTTGTTTACCTTGGGTCTCCTCAGGTCAAGTTGCTAAGTCAAGTCTAGTGATTTCACCTCCAAAAAATGTAAGGTCGTGCCGCAGCCATATTGTTTGACTGATGATTTAGATACTCACAGGATTTAACCAGGTCATACACACCTACAATTCTGCTATTTCGGATGATTTTTATATCAGTGACCTAAAGTGAAGTATATTTTGTGACCTCCCAATTATAAGTCATTGGGGAAACATGAAAATGTATATAAATCCACAGGAAATTGCTAAATTTTCCCAATGTTCACCAGTCCCACATCTTTTGCAATCTACGGTTTTACGGATCTACGTGGCGGATCTTCGGTTAGGCAAAATGGGCAATTGCCCCCCCCCCCCCCAACCGCCTGAAATCGGCGCAAGATCGACACATGTCCTGATATATAAAACAATCTCTAAGCAACTTTTACTAAGGAAAAATAGCTTTAAATCAGGTATCAATACATAAGCAAGCCAAATCCGATGCGTTTTCAGAATTGTGCGAGACTTTTTGGAAATTCCCCCCCCCCCCCTCCCAAACCATACGTTCTGGATCCGCCAATGCAAAGATCCATGTAGTATTTTTATCCTGTGACTTCCACGAGGTAAAATATATTCACCCTGAGGTCATTCGTCATTTTTCTTCCATAACTTTGTATCGAACCAGTAAGACGCCGTAGTTGGCAGGGCATAGGGGTGCATTTTTTTCGGGGAACAGGGGCGCATTTTTTCCGGGGAACAGGGGCACATTTTTTTCCGGGAAATTGGGGCGCCGTTTCTTCGAACATACCCAGGGGCGGATCTAGGATTTTTCCGAATGGGGTGGGCGACTGACCCAGGGGGCGGCATTTTCGCCGTCAAAGGGGACGCCATGGGCCTAGAGGGGCGTTAAAGGTTAATTAATAAACATACATTTTCCTGCAAAAATTGTCAATTCTCTTACGCTTACTCATTTGCAGTTTTTTTCTCTCTAAAAGTAAAATTATAAATGTATTTATAAACAGATACTGAATGTATTTGTATAGCACTCTCACATGTAGGTATGCCGTCCGTCAATAGCACGCATTTTCGTCAGCAGCACGTATATTCGAGTGCGATCGTGGATGTGACTAATTCTGTCACGGCTAGGTCATTCACCTCTCTCTGGCCTGCTGAAATATACCCCCCCCCCTCTCTCTCTCTCTCTCCTCTCTGACCTGCCGAAATCTACCTAGCCCAATCTCTGCCTGAATCTATACCTGATGGAAGTGGTAGACATTATTGTCTAACACTTCCATCAGATGCCGACGCTTCCATCTTCCACGGACGAAAGGGCGCCTCTTGTCCAAATTCCATCGTAGCCACGTCGTTGCGGTGCTTGTTGAAGTTCTTCTCCGTAGCGCCAGGGACGTAGCCAGGGGGGGGGGGCACGGGGGCCATGCCCCCCCCCCCCCCCCCCCTCCCTCTGAGCAAAATAAATGCACACTAGATACAATGAGATCTCTGACGACCCAACCATGCCCCTCCCCCCCCCCCCCGTCAACAAGGTATGGCTGAGGATCGAATTTTTTTACTACCGGGTGCCCCCCCCCCCCTCCCTGATAAAAATCCTGTTTACGTGCCTGCGTAGGGCATTTGACAATCGCGCCCGCCTGACTTCTTCTTGCACCAAGAAGAGTTGGCAGGGAGAGATGTTCGAGTTGATGCATGGGGCTGGCGCCGCGACTCGTGCTAACTCGTCCTATTTACCCTTGACTGGGATGACCTGTATCGGTGGCAGCGGCCTGAGTAAGATGAAGTCAATGCGCGGGGAGGACCGTGCCGAAAGTTTGTGACACGTAAATCCATGACTTTAAATTCCGCCTGTCAGCAAATATTGCGCGATCGGATATGGTCCATGCAAACAGCTCTGCTTAGCGAAGGGCGCCGACACCTTCAAACGTAAGGTTGGAACAAATACAAATATGCGCTCAGCTTTAGCTGACAGCACGAGGATAGACTGTTCATCGTACTTCCAGGAGCTTCTCCGTCTCGGCATTCAACTTTTTTTAGCGGGAAAGTCATTTAGGGCAGTCCCTGCCCCGTCCGGAGTGATAAATCATTCTACCTCAATTGAAGGAACATTAGCACAGAAACTATTGTTCTTCTAGTCTCCCATGAGTGACACTCAGTGGCGTGCGTAGAAATGCACAAAGGGTCGGCTTCAGGGCCATCACTTGGTCTGAGGGGCCCTAGGTCTGAGGAAGCCCTTTGTCAGCCTGAGGAGACCCTTTGTCAGCCTGTGGGCCATTATGTTCCGAATGAGGGGCCTTTGGTTGGCGTGAGGGGCCCACGGACGGGTTGAGGGGATCCTCCAGCGCCCCGAAGGGGAACTTGGTCGGCCTGATGGGTCAAGTCAACCTGAGTGGTCCTCGGTCGGCTTGAGAGGACCTCGATCGGCCTGAAGGAGAACTCGGTCGGATTGAGCGGGCCCCCTGTCAGCCTGAGGGGCCCTCGTGTGGCATGAGGGGCCCTTAGATGATTTATAGGCCTGATAGAACCCTTGCCATGCCTGAGCGGATCCCAGGCTGGTCTGAGAGGGCGATTGTCGAGGCCTGAGAGAGCCTCGCACCTCCAGCGGTCACTGGCCAGAGGGGCGCCGTCACTGGCCTGCAGGGTGCCGCCATTGTCTGTGCCCATTGGCCGAAGGGGCACCGTAACTGGCCGATGGGGCGTCGTTACTGGCCGCAAGAGTGGCGTCACTGGCCGGAGAAGTGCCATCACTGGCCAGATGGGCGCCGTCACTAGCCGAAGGGACGCTTTCACTGGTCAGTTGGGCGCCGTCATTAGACGGAGGGGCGCCGTCACTGAACAGCGGGGCGCCGCCATTGGGTGGAGGGGCGCAGTCACTGGCCAGAGGGTCTCCGTCATTTGCCGGTGGGGCGCCATCACTGGCCGGAGGGGCGCCGTCATTGGCTGGAGGGGTGCAGTCACTGGCCGCGGAGGGACGCCGTCATTTGCCGGTGGGGCGCCGTCACTGGCCGGAGAGGGGCCGTCACTGGTCAGAGGGGCGCCGTCACTAGCCAGAGGGGCGCCGTCACTGGCCGGAGGGGCACCGTCTTTGACAGGGGATGCCGTTACTGGCCGCAAAAGCACCGTCACTGGCCGGAGGGGCGTCCTCACTGGCCGGAGGGGCGCCGTCACCTGGCCATAGGGCGGCACATGGCTAGGTAGCGGCACATGGCTAAGGGGCGGCACATAACCAGGGGGCGGCAACTGGCATGAGGGCGGCATCTGACCTGAGGGCGGTGCCCCGCCAGAACGCGGTACGTGACCTGATGACGGGACCTGGCCTGAGGGCGGCACCTGCCTTGAGGGCGGCACCTGGCTTGAAGGTGGCACCTGACCAGGGGGCGGCATCTGGCCTGAGGGCATCACATGACCTGAGGGCGGCACATGACCTGAAGGCGGCACCTGGCCAGGGGCGGCACCTAGCCTGAGGGCGGCTCCTGGTCTGAATGCAGCAAATGTCAGATATCCAACCCTGTAAGCATGTCTATTTCCGCGCATTCGGCGCGGAAATTGGTCTGCTTGCGAGGCACTTCCGCGCCTTCGGTGCGGAGGGGGGTGCAGGGTGGGGGCGCCGCCCCCCTCTGTATCCACCCTCAGGGGGCGGCCGTCCCCCGCGGCCCCCCTGTATCCGCCCCTAGGGGACACACGTCCCCCCCCCCGCCCCCTGTGGCGGAGCCCCTGCCTAACTACACACCAAATGTGAACACAATCGGTTCAGCAGTTGCCCCCACCCACTCCAAATTGTGTGGCGACGTTTCTGATCCAACAACCCCCGATCTCCGCCACTCTGCCGCTAATGAGCAATTGTTCAAAGGATATTGAAATTCAAGATATTCCGGAAATAATTTAAAGATACTTATTTTGGTTGGGAAATTCTAAAACTTACGAATATCATGACATTTGCATTGGATTTGTATACATTTATCACCAGGTAAGCATATTTTATTTTAATTGAATACCTATCAATCGGAAACTGACATGGAAAAAATGAAATCAGGGTGGGCAGCATTTTTTGACTGGGGGGGGGGGGGCAAAACGGCTCACTGCCCCCCCCCCCCCCCCGTTACCATGTTAAAATAGGCACTGATGGTTCTGGAGTACAATTATTCAGACACCCCTATCTTCATGTGTAGCACTCATTGTACCAATCATAAAATGTGTTGTGTTGAAAATGTGCTGTGTGTTGACACAATGTGCTGCGTGTTGACAAAATATGTTGCATGTTTACCAAATGTACCAGAGTGCCGATTTTTATCAATATTGTTAGTCACCGAGGCGTGAGAAAAAACTTGCTTTTTAGAGTAATTGGCCATAAGAGCGCGAAAAATGGAAGTGAGTTAGCCTGGCTCTTTGTCGGTGTCAACCTCGAGGTTTTTTCACCTCTGGCCAGCCCCACCGTTACCCAAATTTCCACCTACCACCTATTGCCTACCAGAGGTGCGTTACTGAATTTATGCCCTCAGCTTCATTCTCTTATTTCTTTTCTCTTACAATTTTACTTGTTTGGTGCTTTGGATGGTAGCAGATCCTTTCAAAATATAAACGCCTATCACTATGCAGCCGTGCCCCGCAGTGGCAAAAATCTGTATCCTTACTTTCCTTCTGATAGGTAACGTGGCAAACCACCGGTAAAAAGGTGGATCAATAATACAACACATCACATTAATTAATGAAACACATGAAAGCCTTACCTCCAGTTGCAGATGAATAATTTTCAACCCAGCCCCGACTCAGCACACGCGTCAACCGCACAAATATGGCACAAACGTGTAGCTTACGAACGGCCAGGCCGTTGTGATCCCAATGCCTATAAGCTGATCTATAATCTGCGTTGATGACGTCACCAGGGGTACTACTTTTTGGATGCCTGTGAGTTTCCTTGTCATTAATATGAGACTTCATACTGTCTAACATGCATTATTGACGTTGTAATAATGTACGTTAGACATGTATGACACTTGCGAAGTAGTGTTTCATATATTTAGCTTGCTATGCCGGATATAAGTGTCCCCCGGTGACGTCATGACAGATACCTGCGCGGCAGGGACGGGTCTACCTTATCTCTATGACCTTGACGAACAGCTATCTCTGTGGCCTTGACGAACAGCAGGACTTCTCCGCAGAAAATCTAGTTTCGTAAAGTAAGATTCAAATACCTCAAATTTCATAAGAAAAATGAATTAAATATTTCCGCTGGCTAAAATAATTAGTTATATTAATTAGGAAGTAATGAAAGCAACGAATTTCCAATAATTCTGAAATAGAAAAACAAGAGAGGTTCATGCGCGGATCATGGTGGTGCCATTCAATATGGCTGCCCCCACAGTCGTCTGAAGTTCACACACGTCAGATTGAAGCGACGTTCACACACATTCACACAATATGTGTGAAAAAGTAAGGTTTTCGTACATGTTGAGGACCATCTCAAAATTAAGTCAGATGACCGAGAAGACGTTAATTATCGGTTCTTGATTAGCTTTAAAGTCGAGGACCGGCTTTCGGTCCTCGACATACACCGGTGGTCCTCGACTTACCGGTGTGTGAAGGGCAAATGTCCTCAACATACACCGTTCACACACTCACACACACACACACACACACACACACACACACACACACACACACACACACACACACACACACACACACACACACACACACACACACACACACACACACACACACCTATACGTGTGTACGGTGTAAGACGAGCACCTTGTCTGCACCGTGTATCTAGAGGACCACCTGTTGCGATTGCCTGAGGCCCGCCAAAATGCAGGCACTTAAAATGAGTGACGAATAGAGGTACCCTGACGTTTGAAATTTGTCAGAATCGTTTTAGGAAAGAAATGCCATGAGGTCGGAATGTCGAGGACCTCACCGGAATCCGAGGACCGGCTGTGTGAAATACGTGTACATTTCGTGAATTATGAGGACCGACAATCAGCTGATTATTCGCCCACTGAAAGTAGATCCCCGTCACAGCAAACTGCCGATCCGACGGATGGGCAACTCGGTCCAGATTTCAGGAAGTATTGTTCGGAAAAATTCCGTTATGGGGTCAAATGGCTTGTCACAATTTTCTCTATTCTATGAACATATGCAAATGTCATATCTTGGACGTACCCAGGGCCCGTCACGCGCGTCGCCAGGCATTGTGAACTTACAGATACAGATATTGATTGAGGTCATCCACGTGCAGGCAAGTAGCCAAGGGGGGAGGGGGGCGGCGTTGGCGTCCGCGCCCCCTGGAGGCCAGGAGGGCCCTTTTCGGAGCGCGAGGGCTCTTTTCGGCGCGCTGCGCGCGCCGAAAAAGGCCGACGAGACCGCGCGAAAGAGGACTTCAGATGCCCTTTAGGGCCACCAGGGCCCTCTCTGAAGGCCCTTCGACGTTCGAAAGAGCCCTGTGCATGTCAGAGGGGCCCCTGACCAGACCGAAAGGGCCCCTGAGCGGGTCAGAGGGCCCCCTGAGCACGTCGAATGGGCCCCCTGAACACGTCGAATGGGCCCCTAGCCAGCACAGAGGGCAGATCAAGAGGCCCTGGGCCCTGGGCAGGTCGAGAGGCCCCTGAGATGTCAACAGGGTGACATAGCGGCCAACGCAGTCCCTTGCCAGGTCATAAGGGCCCCTGAGCAGGTTAGAGAGTCTCTGGACAGACCAGAGGGCCCCTGGGAAGTTAAAAGGGTCCCTGTGCAGGTCAGAGGGGCCCCTGACCAGATCGAAAGGGCCCCTATGTGGGTCAGAAGGGCCCCTGAACATGCCGAATGGGCCCCTAGTCAGCACGGAGGGGCCCCAGGGCAGGTCGGAGGGCCCTCGGCGCATGTCGCAAGGCGACAAAGCAGCCAGCGCAATCCCTTGCCAGGTTGAAAGGGCCCCTTAGAAAGCTAGAGGGCCCCTGGAGAGACCAGAGGGCCCCTGGAAAGTTAAAAGGGCCTCTGTGCAGATCGGAGGGGCCCCTGACCAGACCGAAAGGACCAATGGGCGGGTAAGAAGGGCCCCTGAACATGCCGAATTGACCCCTGGCCAGCACGGAGGGGCCCCAGGGTAGGTCGGAGGGCCCCTTGAGCATGTCGGCAGGGCGACAAAGCAGCCAGCGCAGGCCGACCAGAAGAGTCGCTGGGCAGATCGGGGGGGGGGGGCTCCTGGGCAAGTCAGAGGGGCCCCTGGCCAGACCGAATGGGTGCCTGGGCCGGTCGGAAGACCCCTTGAACATGTCGGATGAGTTCCTAGCCAGACTGGAGGGGCCCCTGGGCAGGTGAGAGGGGCCCCTGAGCAGGGGCGGCGTATTGCGGGGGCAGGGTACCCAAAATACCCCCAGTCGGAAATCCTGGGGGGCATAAAGGCAATTTTTCCCCCTCCCCAGATTTTGGCCTGCTCAATCTGGGGGAAAACTGAGCCTCCCCCACCCCTCCCCAGGATTTTCACTGGGGGGGGGGATTTAGGTACCCTGCGCCCCGCAATCCGCCGCCCCTACCCCTGAGCATGTCGGTAGGGCGACAAAGCAGCCAGTGCAGTCCCTGGCCAAGTCGGAAGGACCTCTGAACAGGCTGAATGGGCCCCTTGACACACATGAGGGGCTTCTTGGAAGGTCAGAGGAGTTCCTGGTGAGACCAGAAGGGTCAAAGCACGTGGAGATCACAGATTAAGATTAAATACAAAGAGGACTTACTCCACAATACAAATATTAAAAGCGGAGCTTTCGGGTATATTATAACACCCTTCGTCAGGGTGCTACAATATACCCGAAAGCTCCGATTTTAATTTGTCCTGTAGTGTAAGCCCTCTTTGTATTATATATATCACCCACTCCACATCATGTCTTTTCTCTTCGCGGATCCCAGATGAGTCCCTGAACAGGTCGGGAGGGCGTTGAAAAGGTCAGAGGGGCCCTAGACGATCTGAATGGACCTTGGGCCTTTCAACAGTAAGAATACAGTTGTACAGGGAATCAAACTCAAAATTTTCGCGCCGCTTTGCGGTGCAATTTAACTGCAAATTCAATTATATGCGGGTTAGGAAAAAAACTCGGCCCGTTTCTCGGCGCATTTATGTGTTATGTTGCTACTTTCCTATGTAATTGGGCAAAATAGTTCACTTCAGCACCTTTTTTACCGCACTTCTAAACGCACAATATAACAATTTTAGAGGTCCGCACCATACGCAATGCGACGCATTGATGATAATGCATATCCAGGGCATAAGACTCAAAATGTTCGCGCCGCTCTGTGGCGCCATTTGTTTAAGAGTTCCAGGTCTTAAGCATAAACAATATTCCAAGTTGGTATAGCTGATTCCAAATTGGTGTCGCTCGTTCCAAAGTTGATATGGCAGTTTGCTAACTCCAGCTCCTAAATGTTGGTATGGCCCATGTCATACCTGTCATACTGCATTTTCCATCCTTGTAACGTGCCTTTTCATCCGTTTTTTTTTTTGGGGGGGGGGGGGGCTTTCAACGCTTGGAAAGGGGGCCCTTTCAACGCTCGGGAAGGGGCCCTTTCGAGGCGCCGCCCGCCCCCCCCCCCCTGGACGAAATCCTGGTTACGTGCCTGTCCACGTGGCAGCGGCTGTTACGTGTCAAGCCAGGTAAAGCCAAGTCAAATCAAGTACTTATCATCTCTGTGTGTGTGTTTGTGTAGGGGGGGGGGTTCGGATGCCCTTTGAGGTCAATTTTTGTCATGCAATACCGATAGTCGTAATGTTAAAAATTCCCATAAGTGTGGGGGCGACCCCCACTAGGTAGCGACAACCCTGGAGCTTGCACATTGTCTGTTTATGTAGTAATGACGCGCACGGCCGCTGTAAAATGTGGTTGCTTGTACAGAATTGACCTCAGCTAACTTTACCATCGATCTGACCTGACGATATTGATGTTTCTAAGGGGGGGGGGGCGAGTTATAGGTATAGCGTAGCGTTCCGCTTGGGAATATCCTGAGTAGCACCTAAATAGGTAATACGAATTCGCTAAATTGCATTTTTTATTGCAAATTGCAAATCTTGGATTTTATATCGGTAACCCCATATCACTTCAATTCTGGGGACTCCCCATTATAAGGCAATGGGCACTTAAATTCGCCTCTATTGCCTCAATTGACTCAATTTCAATTTCAAGTTGCCAAAGGTTTCAAATGCCTCATTTTGACATGTTTGGCATGGAACTGATACTCAAGATGTTCCCATCGGCGATTCTTGCCAATTCAGGTGAAATAATTAGGTACTCCGTGGGTCTTGCAGGGTCACCTGAGATCATCTGTGGTCATCAGCACTAATTTGCCCCTAACCCTCGACAGAATGGAGCCTTCAAATGTCATCATTGGATTTCTGGCGACAATGCCCGTGAGATGATATGCAATATACCCCATTTAGGTTATTTGGTGACCTTGACCTGATGTCAGTTTTTATTAATAGTTGAAAGAATAATGTCGGACTCAAATGTCAAGATGACATTTGAGTTCAAATGTCAAGATGGTCACCTCTATGGGGTTGCTGTGCATAACTTACGCAAATCTGTTTTTGTATTACGACTTACTTTCTATGGGCCAACCGGGACGGTAACCCGCACTTGTCCCCGGTCCGGGATGGATCGTGGCGACGTCCCGGTTGGCCAGGCGGGCTGCCCCGAAATAATAGGACATTGCAAGCAAGTGCTTTCAACTTACTCCTTGCCAACTAAGCTTCATTATACAAAAAAAAATCACAGGAATTACCTTCCTAATATCTGAATCCAGTATCCCGATAAATCATGTGCTGTGGCGCGGTGGTCAGTAGATAGCTACAACTAGCGTTTCGCGATCAAAGGGATAGGTGCTCTGATTTAAGCGTAAGCTTATGGAACAATCCTTTTGTTTTGATGGCAACGTGCACCAGGGTTGTGTCCGACTCAGATTTTTTAGACTGACTCGACTCTGTCTCATTTACGAAGGGACTCTGACTCAACTCTGACTCAAGCGGGGAAATTATTTGTTTTGAGTCGACTCAGCTTTGACTCATTTGCTTTTACCCCCGACTCAACTCTGACTCAAGCGGGATTTTGTTTTTGTTTAGTCGACTCAACTTTGACTCATGTGAAAATTGCTTGAGTCGACTCATTTTTGACCTCAAGTTCAACTAACTTAACAACTTTGATTCAAATGTATTTGACTTGCAAAAACTCATTAGAATATTATATCATATAGGTAAACAATTTTATTTTGATTTACTCTGGATCAAGGCACATTAATGAATATTGCATTATCATAAACATCTACTGCATCCAGCTGCATTGTAAGCTATATTCAAATATATGTTCCTAATAACAATAATAATAATAATAATGATTATTATTATTATTTCGCACCAGCACAGCTACGTATTGTTTATGTTATTGATTTATGTGGGTTTGAAAAGCACTCTAGAACATTGTTTGGACCCCTTTATTATTTAGTTGCTCCGATTGTTTTGCTTGTTATATCAGATGTGACTTTGACTTGTAAGAGGTTGAGTCGACTCAGCTTTGGCTCAAGCAGCATCCAGGTGACTCAACATTGACTCAAGCGACATCCATGCGACTTCGCTCTGACTCAACTCAAACCCCTATTTTGATTAAGCGACTCGACTCTGACTCAAGTTGAGCCCTTATTTTGTTAAAGCGACTCAACTCTGACTCAAGGAGAGCCCCTATTTTTCTTAAACGACTCGACTCTGACTCAAGTTGATTTGAGTCAGAGTTGAGTCAAATCTGACTCACCGACTCTGAGTCGAGCACATCCCTGACGTGCACCAATGTGTCCATCCTGAATTTCACCTATTGTCAAGGCAAATAAATGTATGATGATGATGATGGTGATATTAGTAGATCCAAATTTGTTAAATATCATGGAGGATCCTGGTCAGTGGATAGGAATTATTTTGAATGGGGAAAGAGAGAATTTTCCCCTTTCTTCATGTAATACAATTTTAACAAATACCACTTCCCCTCTCATTTTTTTTTAGTATCCCTGATCCTGGATTTTCTTAGAGCTCTATCTGAAGAGCTTGCCAAAATATAGGTAAAATTTTGGATACCTAATGCCAACATTCTTGATCGATCAGGTATTGTTTCCAAAGTTTAGTGGAATGTATTTGCTGGATCTTGTCATCTTTTCCAGGTATCTTGGCACAATCTCTTTATCTCTTATCACATATAAAATTAAGTGAACACAATTATGTTTAAATATTCAATACTGGCATAAAAACTGTGCCAATGTAAAATCATGTTGGATTCTGAAAAATAACATACAATTTGTGGCATACCCAGACCAAAATAGTCACAGCATCATGCATCTGTAGTTCTTGTGGTAAACTATTCAATACTGGCAAAAATACTGTGTCATGTAAAATCATGTTGGATAAAATTATTGCTCTCATATGGTCAGAACCAAAAATAATAATGGTGTTTTCTATCTTATTTGTGGAGTATTGAATGATGCTTTGATTCTATTACCTACTTCAAATACGCAAAACATCAATTGTCCAAAACTATTTTGCAGCACCCATGGAATCAGCAAGTGATGTCATCATGGATGAATATGGAAACATTATTCTTGCATCCTTATAAGAATAGGTACAACAAATATCAGTAGATGATGCAACGTTGCATGGTTCTCAGGGCCTATTTTAAGGGGAAAACCACTGGGGGGGGGGGGGGGGCAAAAAGGTACCCCCATTTTTGGGGATATCTTTTTGTGGCAAAAAGGTAGCCCCTATTTTTTCCCTCCGCGAATTTGCGACGGTCACCTTATTTTGGTATTCGAGCTTACGAAATTCGCTTTTCGAATTCACAAATACATTTTTTTTTAGGACATTTTTCCGAGAAAAAAAATATTTCTGGGGTTCAAAAACCCCCAAAAATAACAAATTCTAGATGGCCATTTGGAAGAGAATGACATTTCTTTTCTTTTGACGTTTTGTATTTGCAATTTGCTTTGAAACTCTATTACAAAAATCAAACATTTATTGTTCTTCCACCAAAAATGGAATAACATGACGTCATTAAAACGTTATTATCTCCCCAAACACTTCATTAATTTCATTGAAATTTGGTGAGAAGACGTATAATTGATGTAGTATAAGGTACTATAGGTTTCACGTTGATATCTATTAGAGTTGTATAGTTATTGAGAAAATCCGGTAGGTGGCAGATTCTGCCCCCCCCCCCCCCCCCCTCCCCCCAGCGGGGCGAGTGTCACCGGGACTGCTTGAATTGCATCAGGTGCGCTGTTTTGTCTCTAATTGAAAGCAAGGGATACATCAAAACTAAAATTAAATCACTTAAGAGAAAAACTTTCGTTTTCATGAAGTTTTCTCCTAAGATCATTGTTTTTCACGTTCAGTGCCGGGAACGCGCGGGGGGGGGGGCATACTTGTATTGCATGCCCCCCCTCCCCCAGATTCCTGTGGGGGGCATTTTCCCCTGATGTCCGCCTCCTGGATCCGACAGTGGGGGCGGATACTCTCCCCCCTTAGGTTTTTTTGGAAATAGCGGAAAACGACGCCATTTCGCGCTGCCATTTTTGGTACAACTGCTTGCCTATCAATTGCCCAAATCCTGTAAATTTGTTTACCATTTGGTCTCATCAGGTCAAGTTGCTAAGTCAAGTCTAGTGATCTCACCTCCAAAAAATGTAAGGTCGTGCCGCAGCCACATTGTTTGACTGATCATTTAGATACTCACAGGATTTAATCAGGTCATACACACCTACAATTCTGCTATTTCGGATGATTTTTATATCAGTGACCTAAAGTGAAGTATATTTTTGACCTCCCAATTATAAGTCATTGGGGAAACATGCAAATGTATATAAATCCACAGGAAATGGCTAAATTTTCCCAATGTTCACCAGTCTTTTGCAATCTACGGTTTTACGGATCTACGTGGCAGATCTACGGTTAGGCAAAATGGGCAATTGCCCCCCCCCCCCCAACCGCCTGAAATCGCCGCAAGATCGACACATGTCCTGATATAGAAAACAATCTCTAAGCAACTTTTACTAAGGAAAGTTAGCTTTAAATCAGGTATCAATACATAAGCAAGCCAAATCCGATGCGTTTTCAGAATTGTGCGAGACTTTTGGGAAATTCCCCCCTCCCAAACCATACGTTCTGGATCCGCCAATGCAAAGATCCATGTAGTATTTTTATCCTGTGACCTCCACGAGGTAAAATATATTCACCCTGAGGTCATTCGTCATTTTTCTCCCATAACTTTGTATCGAACCAGTAAGACGCCGTAGTTGGTCAATTCTCTTACGCTTACTCATTTGCAGTTTTTTCTCTCTAAAAAGTAGAATTATAAATGTATTTATAAACAGATGCTGAATGTATTTGTATAGCACTCTCACATGTAGGTATGCCGTCCGTTAATAGCACGCATTTTCGTCAGCAGCACGTATATTCGAGTGCGATCGTGGATGTGACTAATTCTGTCACGGCTAGGTCATTCACCTCTCTCTGGCCTGCTGAAATATACCCCCCCCCCCCTTCTCTCTCTCTCTCTCTCTCTCTCTCTCCTCTCTGACCTGCCGAAATCTACCTAGCCCAATCTCTGCCTAAATCTATACCTGATGGAAGTGGTAGACATTATTGTCTACCACTTCCATCAGATGTCGACGCTTCCATCTTCCACGGACGAAGAGGCGCCTCTCGTCCAAATTCCATCGTAGCCACGTCGTTGCGGTGCTTGTTGAAGTTCTTCTCCGTAGCGCCAGGGACGTAGTCAGGAGGGGGGCACGGGGGCCATGCCCCCCCCCCCCCCCCCCCCCTCCCTCTGAGCAAAATAAATGCACACTAGATAAAATGAGATCTCTGACGACCCAACCATACCCCTCCCCCCGTCAACAAGATATGGCTGAGGAGCGATTTTTTTACTACCGGGTGCCCCCCCCCCCCCTCCCTGATAAACATCCTGTTTACGTGCCTGCGTAGCGCATTTGACAATCGCGCCCGCCTGACTTCTTCTTGCACCAAGAAGAGTTGGCAGGGAGAGATGTTCGAGTTGATGCATGGGGCTGGCGCCGCGACTCGTGCTAACTCGTCCTATTTACCCTTGACTGGGATGACCTGTATCGGTGGCAGCGGCCTGAGTAAGATGAAGTCAATGCGCGGGGAGGACCGTGCCGAAAGTTTATGACACGTAAATCCATGACTTTAAATTTCGCCTGTCAGCAAATATTGCGCGATCGGATGTGGTCCATGCAAACAGCTCTGCTTAGCGAAGGGCGCCGACACCTTCAAACGTAAGGTTGGAACAAATACAAATATGCGCTCAGCTTTAGCTGACAGCACGAGGATAGACTGTTCACCGTACTTCCAGGAGCTTCTCCGTCTCGGCATTCAACTTTTTTTAGCGGGAAAGTCATTTAGGGCAGCCCCTGCCCCGTCCGGAGTGATAAATCATTCTACCTCAATTGAAGGAACATTATCACAGAAACTATTGTTCTTCTAGTCTCCCATGAGTGACACTCAGTGGCGTGCGTAGAAATGCATAAAGGGTCGGCTTCAGGGCCATCACTTGGTCTGAGGGGCCCTAGGTCTGAGGAAGCCCTTTGCCAGCCTGAGGAGACCCTTTGTCAGCCTGTGGGCCATTATGTTCCGAATGAGGGGCCTTTGGTTGGCGTGAGGGGCCCACGGACGGGTTGAGGGGATCCTCCAGTGCCCCGAAGGGGAACTTGGTCGGCCTGATGGGTCAAGTCAACCTGAGTGGTCCTCGGTCGGCTTGAGAGGACCTCGATCGGCCTGAAGGAGAACTCGGTCGGATTGAGCGGGCCCCCTGTCAGCCTGAGGTGCCCTCGTGCGGCATGAGGGGCCCTTAGATGATGTATAGGCCTGATAGAACCCTTGCCATGCCTGAGCGGACTCCAGGCTGGTCTGAGAGGGCGATTGTCGAGGCCTGAGAGAGTCTCGCACCTCCAGCGGTCACTGGCCAGAGGGGCGCCGTCACTGGCCTGAAGGGTGCCGCCATTGTCTGTGCCCATTGGCCGAAGGGGCACCGTAACTGGCCGATGGGGCGTCGTTACTGGCCGCAAGAGTGGCGTCACTGGCCGGAGGAGTGCCATCACTGGCCAGATGGGCGCCGTCACTAGCCGAAGGGACGCTGTCACTGGTCAGATGGGCGCCGTCATTAGACGGAGGGGCGCCGTCACTGAACAGCGGGGCGCCGTCATTGGGTGGAGGGGCGCAGTCACTGGCTGGAGGGTCGCCGTCATTTGCCGGTGGGGCGCCATCACTGGCCGGAGGGGCGCCGTCATTGGCTGGAGGGGTGCAGTCACTGGCCGCGGAGGGGCGCCGTCATTTGCCGGTGGGGCGCCGTCACTGGCCGGAGAGGGGCCGTCACTGGTCAGAGGGGCGCCGTCACTAGCCAGAGGGGCGCCGTCACTGGCCGGAGGGGCACCGTCTTTGACAGGGGATGCCGTCACTGGCCGCAAACGCACCGTCACTGGCCGGAGGGGCGGCCTCACTGGCCGGAGGGGTGCCGTCACCTGGCCATAGGGCGGCACATGGCTAGGTAGCGGCACATGGCTAAGGGGCGGCACATGACCAAGGGGCGGCAACTGGCATGAGGGCGGCATCCGACCTGAGGGCGGTGCCCCGCCAGAACGCGGTACGTGACCTGATGACGGGACCTGGCCTGAGGGCGGCACCTGCCTTGAGGGCGGCACCTGGCTTGAAGGTGGCACCTGACCAGGGGGGCGGCATCTGGCCTGAGGGCATCACATGACCTGAGGGCAGCACATGACCTGAAGGCGGCACCTGGCCAGGGGCGGCACCTAGCCTGAGGGCGGCTCCTGGTCTGAATGCAGCAAATGTCAGATATCCAACCCTGTAAGCATGTCTATTTCCGCGCATTCGGCGCGGAAATTGGTCTGCTTGCGAGGCCCTTCCGCGCCTTCGGTGCGGAGGGGGGTGCAAAGGGGGGGGGGGGGGGGGCGCCGCCGCCCCCCTCTGTATCCACCCGCAGGGGGCGGCCGTCCCCCGCGGCCCCCTGTATCCGCCCCTAGGGGACACTCGTCCCCCCGCCCCCCTGTGGCGGAGCCCCTGCCTAACTACACACCAAATGTGAACACAATCGGTTCAGCAGTTGCCCCCACCCACTCCAAATTGTGTGGCGACGTTTCTGATCCAACAACCCCCGATCTCCGCCACTCTGCCGCTAATGAGCAATTGTTCAAAGGATATTGAAATTCAAGATATTCCGGAAATAATTTAAAGATACTTATTTTGGTTGGGAAATTCTAAAACTTAGGAATATCATGACATTTGCATTGGATTTGTATACATTTATCACCAGGTAAGCATATTTTATTTTAATTGAATACCTATCAATCGGAAACTGACATGGAAATAATGAAATCAGGGTGGGCAGCATTTTTTGACTGGGGGGGGGGGGGCAAAACGGCTCACTGGGGCAACCCCCCCCCGTTACCATGTTAAAATAGGCACTGATGGTTCTGGAGTACAATTATTCAGACACCCCTATCTTCATGTGTAGCACTCATTGTACCAATCATAAAATGTGTTGTGTTGAAAATGTGATGTGTGTTGACACAATGTGTTGCGTGTTGACAAATATGTTGCATGTTTACCAAATGTACCAGAGTGCCGATTTTTATCAATATTGTTAGTCACCGAGGCGTGAGAAAAAACTTGCTTTTTAGAGTAATTGGCCATAAGAGCGCGAAAAATGGAAATGAGTTAGCCTGGCTCTTTGTCGGTGTCAATCTCGAGGTTTTTTCACCTCTGGCCAGCCCCACCGTTACCCAAATTTCCACCTACCATCTATTGCCTACCAGAGGTGCGTTACTGAATCTATGCCCTCAGCTTCATTCTCTTATTTCTTTTCTCTTACAATTTTACTTCTTTGGTGCTTTGGATGGTAATCCTTTCAAAATATAAACGCCTATCACTATGCAGCCGTACCCCGCAGTGGCAAAAATCTGTATCCTTACTTTCCTTCTGATAGTTAACGTGGCAAACCACCGGTAAAAAGGTGGATCAATAATACAACACATCACATTAATTAATGAAACACATGAAAGCCTTACCTCCAGTTGCAGATTAATAATCTTCAACCCAGCCCCGACTCAGCACACGCGTCAACCGCACAAATATGGCACAAACGTGTAGCTTACGAACGGCCAGGCCGTTGTCATCCCAATGCCTATAAGCTGATCTATAATCTGCGCTGATGACGTCACCAGGGGTACTACTTTTTGGATGCCTGTGAGTTTCCTTGTCATTAATATGAGACTTCATACTGTCTAACATGCATTATTGACGTTGCAATAATGTACGTTAGACATGTATGACACTTGCGAAGTAGTGTTTCATATATTTAGCTTGCTATGCCGGATATAAGTATTCCCCCGGTGACGTCATGACAGATAACTGCGCGGCAGGGACGGATCTACCTTATCTCTATGACCTTGACGAACAGCTATTTCTGTGGCCTTGACGAACAGCAGGACTTCTCCGCAGAAAATATAGTTTCTTAAAGTAAGATTCAAATACCTCAAATTTCATAAGAAAAATGAATTAAGTATTTCCGCCGGCTAAAATAATTAGTTATATTAATTAGGAAGTGATGAAAGCAACGAATTTCCAATAATTCTGAAATAGAAAAACCAGAGAGGTTCATGCGCGGATCATGGTGGTGCCATTCAATATGGCTGCCCCCACAGTCGTCTGAAGTTCACACACGTCAGATTGAAGCGACGTTCACACACATTCACACAATATGTGTGAAAAAGTAAGGTTTTCGTACATGTTGAGGACCATCTCAAAATTAAGTCAGATGACCGAGAAGACGTTAATTATCGGTTCTTGATTAGCTTTAAAGTCGAGGACCGGCTTTCGGTCCTCGACATACACCGGTGGTCCTCGACTTACCGGTGTGTGAAGGGCAAATGTCCTCAACATACACCGTTCACACACTCACACACACACACACACACACACACACACACACACACACACACACACACACACACACACACACACACACACACACACACACACACACACACACACACACACACACACACACACACACACACACACACACACACACACACACACACACACACACACACACACACACACACACACACACACACACACACACACACACACACACACACACACACACACACACACACACACACACACACACACACACACACACACACACACACACACACACACACACACACACACACACACACACACACACACACACACACACACACACACACACACACACACACACACACACACACACACACACACACACACACACACACACACACACACACACACACACACACACACACACACACACACACACACACACACACACACACACACACACACACACACACACACACACACACACACACACACACACACACACACACACACACACACACACACACACACACACACACACACACACACACACACACACACACACACACACACACACACACACACACACACACACACACACACACACACACACACACACACACACACACACACACACACACACACACACACACACACACACACACACACACACACACACACACACACACACACACACACACACACACACACACACACACACACACACACACACACACACACACACACACACACACACACACACACACACACACACACACACACACACACACACACACACACACACACACACACACACACACACACACACACACACACACACACACACACACACACACACACACACACACACACACACACACACACACACACACACACACACACACACACACACACACACACACACACACACACACACACACACACACACACACACACACACACACACACACACACACACACACACACACACACACACACACACACACACACACACACACACACACACACACACACACACACACACACACACACACACACACACACACACACACACACACACACACACACACACACACACACACACACACACACACACACACACACACACACACACACACACACACACACACACACACACACACACACACACACACACACACACACACACACACACACACACACACACACACACACACACACACACACACACACACACACACACACACACACACACACACACACACACACACACACACACACACACACACACACACACACACACACACACACACACACACACACACACACACACACACACACACACACACACACACACACACACACACACACACACACACACACACACACACACACACACACACACACACACACACACACACACACACACACACACACACACACACACACACACACACACACACACACACACACACACACACACACACACACACACACACACACACACACACACACACACACACACACACACACACACACACACACACACACACACACACACACACACACACACACACACACACACACACACACACACACACACACACACACACACACACACACACACACACACACACACACACACACACACACACACACACACACACACACACACACACACACACACACACACACACACACACACACACACACACACACACACACACACACACACACACACACACACACACACACACACACACACACACACACACACACACACACACACACACACACACACACACACACACACACACACACACACACACACACACACACACACACACACACACACACACACACACACACACACACACACACACACACACACACACACACACACACACACACACACACACACACACACACACACACACACACACACACACACACACACACACACACACACACACACACACACACACACACACACACACACACACACACACACACACACACACACACACACACACACACACACACACACACACACACACACACACACACACACACACACACACACACACACACACACACACACACACACACACACACACACACACACACACACACACACACACACACACACACACACACACACACACACACAACACACACACACACACACACACACACACACACACACACACACACACACACACACACACACACACACACACACACACACACACACACACACACACACACACACACACACACACACACACACACACACACACACACACACACACACACACACACACACACACACACACACACACACACACACACACACACACACACACACACACACACACACACACACACACACACACACACACACACACACACACACACACACACACACACACACACACACACACACACACACACACACACACACACACACACACACACACACACACACACACACACACACACACACACACACACACACACACACACACACACACACACACACACACACACACACACACACACACACACACACACACACACACACACACACACACACACACACACACACACACACACACACACACACACACACACACACACACACACACACACACACACACACACACACACACACACACACACACACACACACACACACACACACACACACACACACACACACACACACACACACACACACACACACACACACACACACACACACACACACACACACACACACACACACACACACACACACACACACACACACACACACACACACACACACACACACACACACACACACACACACACACACACACACACACACACACACACACACACACACACACACACACACACACACACACACACACACACACACACACACACACACACACACACACACACACACACACACACACACACACACACACACACACACACACACACACACACACACACACACACACACACACACACACACACACACACACACACACACACACACACACACACACACACACACACACACACACACACACACACACACACACACACACACACACACACACACACACACACACACACACACACACACACACACACCCTCGCCACCAGCTGGGCGTGCAAGCCGTCGACCAGCTGTGGCGGGCGCCCCGCACGCCCGGCCGGCCCCGCAGAATATGATGAGGGCCGGTCCCGGGTTAGCCCGGGTGGGGAAAAGGGCGGGGCTACATCAACACGTCTAACCGTGTAACCGCCGCACGTCTAACCACGCAGATTCGATACGTTTACACGCCTTAATGCAACTCCCCGAACGTGCACAAACACACACACACGCACAGACGCATTTAGTGTCGCCATTGGGCCAACGGACGCAATATCGGTGTCCATGGTGGGTCACATTTGGCGGCATTTTCTGTAACAGAGCTGAGATATTTTTCCACTTTATATGTACTGAATAATATTTCAGCCAGTCCCTGAATGCTCGGTTTTGTTTTGTGTGATAGGCATCGCCATACATATTGTTTCGAGATCAGCGTCAAAAGCTGTATGGAATGTTTCAGTAAACCATCTGTTGTCTGTCCGCATATGTTGAGGATACCACTTACTTGGTTTAGTGCTGTTGTTTGATAGATACAACTTATGTCCGCCAAAACTTTTGGGCTGCGTCACAGTACCAGAACAGATGGAGAAGACTTTCTGTCACCGAGGGGCAATGTTGGTATTCATTTGATTGGGTTATACCGAAAACTTGCAACTGCTGATTTGTTGGAAGGATACGGTGCAGTAATCTAAATTGTATCCAGCGTAAAGCAATATCGTCCGTTGTTTCGTACAAACTGTTATATACTGCAGACCATTGGAACCCGACAGGCAGACTTAGCTCTCTTTGCCATTTGGCCTGGTTTTTTGCTGGAGGATCACACGTTTTAAGCAATTTCCGGTAGGCCCATTTTGCCACCTGCCTGACCGAGCACAGCTCAGAGATCTCAGCGGAATCCTCACTGAAGCGGACAGGCCTATCTGCTGTTATCTTCTGTTTCCATTCGTTCGGGATGGGTTTAAGTAATGTTAATGCTGTCATCGGGTGTAAACCGTATTTTGCAGATAATTAATTCGCTGTGTGCATAGACCTGGTTTGGATGTTGTATAAGTTGCCAATACGTACAAGACCGTTTTCCATCAGCCTCTTCCGTTGAAAAATGCCAGTAGATTTGCCCCTTAACCCAGCAGTCACTGGGGTATATTCTGTAACACGACTCACGGGGGGGGGGGGGGGGGTAGCCCCTGGTATCTTCAGAACCAATGATCGCAGCGGGACGCGCAAGGCGGCATTCGAAAACGCTCAATGAGGGAAGCCTAACGCGAACTTTAAAAAATCAAATTAAGGTCACATGTCAGGTCACGGTCAAGTCAAACGTCAAAATCGAGGTATTTGAGTTTATGGACAATACTTGGCATCCATGGCCTTCGATTGCGCCTATAATCACCCAAAGTGCTGTCAAAGGTATGATACATATCCCACATGAGATAAAGTGAGATTGTTGGAAAAGATCAAGGTCAAGGTCAGGTCACAAAAGGTCACTACACACAAAATATCTACGAAAGTCATGCAGCACATGTTTTATGGATGTTTTTACTCGTATAATTCGAGTGTGGTAGTGATTTTACCACCTGACTTCATTTACGTGAAGTTAGTGTCAAGTTCAGGTCAAGTTCAGGTCACTGAAGGTCAAAATTTGAAATTGATAAGTCGAAATAAAAAACGCATGTTTCTATATCAGTTTTATCTTAAACAAATAGTGCTGGCATTTATTTGTCTGTATCCAGTCAATAAAAGCCAAAAAACGCAATTTCAAAATATGACGTCATGATTTACCCATACTTTATATGCCACGAGTCAAAAAAAAATATCATTTTAAAATTTGGTATGGTAGTTGCCCATATGTCGTTGTCTGACATATATTCCGTTTTTTTCAATATCTTTGAAAAATTTGATTTTGTGAGCATTTTTTTCAAAAAAAGTTTTTTTTTAAATTTGGGGTCAAAAACCCATTTTTTTACATTTCCAGATAGCCGGTTTGTAGCCCTTGTAATTTTCTATCTTTTAGCATTTTTCGATTGCATTTTGCTTCAAATGCGGCATTTGTACGGCCTGGCAAAGTTTAGCCGATTTTGGTGTCAAAATCGTGTTTAGTGACGTCACTAAATTCACTATATCTATTTTTAAAAAAATCTGACGATTTTTTTTAATCAAAAGGTGTAAAAATGATGCCCGGATAGGTACTGCAAGTTTGGCGTCGATATCTGCATCAGTTATTGAGATATTTATAATATTCCTTAGGGGGCTAAAAAAAAGCCCCCCCCCCCCAGTGACTCGCGGGTTAAAGGAAATAGTTCACCTTCAACATTAGTTTTAAACTGAGATAGCAGTTTTGTAGCCCGTGTTGGGAAACCCATATCTGCAAGTTTTCTTGACTGAAAAGACTCTCCAGCCGAATATATTTGAGTTTTTGGCGAAGGAATGCGGTGCTGGCGAAAGAATGTTGTACTGGTTTTAGCCCGGGCAGAGGCTATACCATCAGCCAATCAGCTTGCAGCTGGTGCTAGCAAGCGAATCGACGGCCGCCGGTTGGCACATCTCCAATGCGAGTCTATCTTTACGCGACTACTTTCGAATCTGATTGGCTGAACCATTTTTTACATTCGCGTGACGTCAGGACTCTGACTCAGGGAGTATGCATATAGTTTTGATACACAATAAAAATGTAGGGCCGTCTGTCCTGAATAGGCGCGATATAAGGCCATTTTTGACAATATAAAAATAAATTGTATTAAAGAATATAATCAAATCGTGTTGGGTAAACATTTTCCAAGGTGAACTATTTCCTTTAATAGTACATCTGTGCGAAATAAACCCTACATTCTTCGAGCATGTCCTCGATCTGGTCCGAAATTTCGGCTACTCCTTTTGTATAGTGTAGACTCATTGATGTAAATGAATTTGGGGGTTTATTTCGATTATTTAAGGCATGGACATATTTCGAGCCTTTTCGCCGAGTTGTCTCCATCTGACTCTTGCCCGAAACATATTGTAGTGTGTGCAAACCGAAATAAGTCCGTCTCTTTCAGCCTTGACCGCTTGAAGCCTGGCGTATGAGTAGCGTACGATATTATCTATGTTGGGCCTCCGTGGGCGTTTACAGCTGACTTAACGTATCAATCTCCGCCTGTAGGGTTTCGAATGATTTAGTTTGCACTTTTTCCTATGAGTTTTTTTTTTCCTACGATATTATTTCTCCCCGAAGTACCACTAACAGAGTTTGGAGAAGTTTCGAGAAGAATCCCCGGCGACATGTCCGAGTGATAATTCAACTTAAGTATCTGGGGAACGCGTGTTTTGATAAGCTCGAGAAAGGTGTCTTCTTTGAGCAGGCTATTAATAAATTTCCAATATGAACGCCCGCGTGCATGTTGCTTAAGTTCTATCTGCAATGTGACGAGGTGAGATCGGTGAGATATCCGTCCACTATTTCTGATTGCGCGCTATTCTTACTGTGAAGGAAACTACTGCTACCACTGGTTCGAGAGGTCCCTGAACAGATTCAATGGGCCCTGGGCAAGCTGGAGAGGCCCCTAACCAGGCTCTAATGGCCCCTGGGCAGATTCAAGAGGCCCCTGAACATACTCAATGGGCCCTGGACATGCTTGAGAGGTAGCCCCTGAGTGGGCTCAATGGGCCCCTGGACATGCCCAATTGGCCCCTTGGCTAGCTTCGAAAGCCTTACAGTGTCTCTGAGGGCCCTTGACATGCACCAGAGTGACCCCTCGCCTGGTTTGAGGGCTCCTCTGTGGTTTTTTGAAAGCCATTTAGCTAATGCAAATTATATCTGGGCCAATCTCGGTGGGGCCCCCTGTGACCCGTAAGGAGGGGGGGACAATTGCCCCCCTTGTCACCTCCCCCTGGCTGCGCTCCTGACCGTGTATGGAATGTTTTCGGTGATTTTCACCACAATGTCACTGTGATGTGGTATTTAAGGTGTCTTGACAGAGGAGGAACAGTCCGTGTTATATTTTGCATGAACAATGTGTGGGTATTGTGGATGCTATGCAGTGGACAGACCGCATGAATGACATGAGAATGTGAAAATGTCATATGGATGTAACATCATAATGAACATCTCAAATTTATCATGCAAATATTTCGCATAGCTTGTGCTTACCTTAACCCGCGCCCTGGTGGACCTCTGAGTCACTTTAGCCCTGGTGGGGGGTCAAAATGACCCCCCCCCACTAAGTCGCAAACTAAAAGGACTAGATTCTAGAAAGACGCGGAAAATAACGTTCGAAAACTCTCGACAAGAATATTCGAAGTTACTTCGGGCATTCTTTGGCTCAGGTCAATAATGAGGTCACCAGAGGTCATTAAAGGTAACATTGTCCAAGTATAGGACTTTGTTCCAGAAACCTTAAAATATCTCGGAAACTATGTATGATAGCTAGGAATAAACAGAAACAGCAATATAAAACTCTTGAAAAATGTAATCTCCATTGGTGTCCTTAAATTTTAGCTCAGGTCAATAGTTTAGGCTCCAGAGGTCACCAAAGGTCACGATGACATTGTCTTCCAAAGTGTTTCGTCAATAACATGTTATCAGTTGAACAGAGCAATTATTTTAACAGCATCGTATTTGTCTCGTCACGATGCTTCACATGTTATGGTGATTTGTTTAGGTCAACTTCATAATTTGACCTCAGGTCAAGGTCATTTGGTGACCCAGGTAGATCATGTTGCATATGCGGGCGATGCGTCTAGACGAGACAAACACAGTGTTGCCTTTCGCACGCCGCTATCGTTATTGTATCAAGAGTTATTGGCAAAACAGTTCTGGTGACCTCAGATGACCTCAGTTGACCTTGCAGAGGTAACTGAGCAACAATTGCACCTGGATCATCAAGAATGAGCTAAAATAATTATTCTGAAAGAATTGACCTGATCATATTCTCTGAATATTCTCTGAATAGGAAGCATTTATTTGTATATTATTTTCCCATTGACTTATAATGAGGTCACGAAATCGACCTGACCTTAGGTCACCGATAACAAATAAAATCAGAGATAGACGAATTTTAGGTACTTATGACCTTATGAAATCCTGTAATTTTCAAATATCTCGGACAAACATTGTGACTTTGGCACGACCACAAACATTTTTGGAGGTAGGGTCACTTAATGTGACCTGGTGACCTGACCTGAGATGACCTGGGGTAACAATTGTACACAATATGGGTAATTGATCCCCAAACAGCTGTACCAAATTTGGGGGCGCTGTGCGCCGCCGTTTTTCCGCTAATCCTGAAAATATCAGGGGGTCAAAATGACCCCCACCAGAGCGAAGGTTAAGTTGAGTGCCAGTTTTTGTAATGGTCAGTCGAAAGGTTATGTCCATACGATGAAGGGCAGAGTGAGGCTTGTTTATGTGTTATTTTGAAGAAAAGAATTGCGTCGTGCTTCATACGACTTCATTGCCTAAAATATTGAAATGCTTCAAACGCCTCCCTCTCCACTTCAGCTCCTATATTTCTCAGTCTCTAGGGCCTGGATATTTCTCGTCAAAACTCACGAAGTCCGCGAGCGCGGAGAGCGTGCTAAGATGATCAATGGTCATCCAGTGAATCTACTAGAGTTATTATCCCTCATCCTCGATTTTTAGTTATTTTAACATATCCCTTAAAGGGAATAGTTCACCTTTAACATGGAGTTTTGGATTGAGATAGCAGATTTTTAGAGCAGACTAAAAATGGTTTGTGGTGAAAGAATTACCTCCCTACGTTAAGTAATTTCGACACAGGACTAGTGGACCCGGTTTCAATTCCGCTGTTCCGGGCCACGATCAGTTCCTTTCGCTCGCCGCTCGCCGCCGCCGGCTCGCCGCCGGAGGCAGGTACACTCTCTGGCACGTAGTCTCTGGTCACGACGCCTCGTTAATATCCGCTCAGCCGCCCGGGCGGCGCGGCGGCCTCTTGTCAAAGACTGTACTTGGCGTCAGGCGGAGCGGGGGAGCCGTAACGCCTGCTGCTATCGTACGATTTCTCGTGAAATAGAAAGAGAAATTTACTTCTTTCTCCACATATATCCATCAGTTGTCCAAACCAAAGTCATATTCGTAGTTTTGAGCTCAAGATGCACCGTATGATTGAACTTCGAGACAACTTTCAAGGTGACCTATTCCCTTTAACATAAAAGCCGGCCACATTACCTATCACCAATCAATCGCGGTTAAGGGCGCAGCTAAATGCAACACTTTCTCCACCCTTCTTGAACTTGACGTCTCTGCCATGCTACCATATGATGGCTACTAAATTAAACTTCGATCCGTCGGGCTAGCGTCTAGCAAAATGACGGATGGCATATGCCTTTTGGCGTCCGCCACTGTCAGTGTGAACTCCGCATAACTATTCATCACACCCAGCCTACCGGTCACAGAATGCCCAGCTCCCTCGCACGCGGCCGCTCCACGCGCGACACTGCGACCTGAGCCAGGGTCCTAGGATTGCTTTGGAGCTGGGGTGCAGAGAGGAAAATTCTATCTAAAAATAAGCACAAAGAGTGGAAAATTCAGCCCAAAATCATATGTTATCGCCTTTATCAATATCCAATTACCCGCTCACCAGAATGAGTTATTAGGTACCTATGCCAATTCTTACCTGCTTTCCCCACACAGGCTGTCCCCATCATTACATCCATAAATCAGCATCAGGATTCCAATTACCCAATACATTTTAAAATAAGGAGTGGAAAATTCACAGTAAAACTTGAGAAAAAGAGTGGAAAAATGTTATCCATAGGGTGTCGTTTTCCACCCAAATTCCCCAATGCTAGGACACTGACCTGAGCCCAAGACAGCAGATGGCCCGGGGTCGTGTCACACAGGCTCCGCCCCAACCAGCGAACAGGCTCCGCCCCCATATCGAGCCGAGCTGCGAATGGTAGGGGAGAGGCAGATTTTGCATGGAACCCGCGGGCACCCGACTGGTTGGCTCAATTGCAAGGGAAATTTCAAACTTTGCACTATACTTCTCACTGTGCAAGTCTGACCGAAGAATAGCTAATAGTAATAGCTCAATTGCAAATATGTTCGAGACCCATGCTGGCCGAAACTTTTCACAGCACGATAGATTGGCTCGGACAGTACTTCAGATCCCGCGGGGTGTGAATGAAATACATACAGACAGACATACAGACAAAGGCTCTTCAAATAGTAAGCTAAATGCATTCAGTGGCGGTTCCAGCATTCGGTCAAGGAGGTGCCACGTAGCAAAGTGCTCCCCGCCCTTGGGGCTCCTCAGGTCTAAGTGGGCCCCTCAAGCGTTGGTGGACCCTTTTAACCTTGTAGACAAATTTAGGCCAGAATTAACCTTTTTAGTTTAAAATATGCCTTTTTCGTGCAAAAATAGTCCTCTACAAACCAGCAACGGCCCTCTTCAAACCAGAATGGGTCCTCTGGAGGTCAGAGTGGGCCCTCTGGGGGCCGGGTGGGCCCTCTAGAAGTCATACTTGCGTTGTGTTTGTGGGCAGGCATATCGGAAGGTCGGGCTCAGGTATTTATCCATCTGTTGAAGAAGCTCAGATATATTTGTCTAGGGCCCTGAGTGGTTCCGTCAGACAGCGGCACAGGCAGACACCAGTTTTTTTTTTCGCCACATGTCGCCGGCCACAAACATGATGACGGAACCATTTTTAGTAATTGACATGCTATTCTTCTTAGTAAGGAGAATGACATAGTCATTAAAACAACAATATGAGTCCGCTTGCATAGACCAAGGAATCATCCTGACGACCCCATCTAAATGAGCCGATGTAGGCTGTGCCGCATTGCAGCGAGATGCTGCGGCACAGTCTAAGCGTCAGCAGCGAACATAATGTTAGCTCGGACGCCCGCTGAATGACAGTAGAGAGAAGGCAGACCGAAACGCAGTGCTGGCAGGCATCACGATTCACGGCAGGTATTTGCACACCGGGGTAGTGTTTACAAAACCACAGTTCCCTCAGCTCGCTCTTCATCCTATCATGATCATGTTATTCACCAGGGGCGGATCCAGGATTTTCTAAGGCAGGGGCTTCAGGCCTGAGGGCGGCATATTTCCTCGGTGACGAGGGCGGCATGGTGCCTTCCGAGGGCGGCATTATGCCTTCCGAGGGCGGCATAATGCGTTGTGAGGGCGGCAAGATGTCTTCTGAGGGTGTCAGGGTGCCTTCCAAGAGTGTTACGATGCTGTTGGTAGACGCAAGGGCGCCCTGGCGGCCTCCCGAAAACGCTACGGCGCCTTCGGCGCCGGCAAATCCTATACAAAAATGGCGTCGCGGCGCCCTCGGGCATCCCGGCGCCGAAGGCGCCGGGATGCCCGAGGGCGCCGTTTTCTAAGGCAGGGGGCTTCAGCCCCTACGACCCCCTGGATCCGCCACTGTTATCCACCACATCGGTGTCATGTAATGATGGAATCTGTTCCAATGCCTTTGGTGTCATCTTCATCATTATATGAATTTCTGGGATACGAGGTCCTTCTGTAAGTGGGGACTTTCTCTTGAACCCGGTTTATACCATCCGATCACATTATTATCGTTCAAGGACAGCATACAGAGTCGAAATATGTCAGCGTCAGAGCGACTCTGCGCTTCCCTTCCCTCCTACTCATCTCATCTTAGCAGGCACGTAGCTAAGGGGGGGGGGGGGGGGCGCCCCCCCACCTGGAGGCCAGGAGGGCTCTTTTCGGCGCGCTGCGCGTGCCGAAAAGGGTCGACGAGACCACACGAAGCGCGGTATCATGGCCTCTTTACCACGCGAACCGTGGTCTTTAGAGGGTTTAGAGCACTTCAGAGGCCCTTTAGGACCAGCAGGGCCCTCTCTGAAAGACCAGAGGGCCCCTTGGACGTTCAAAAGAGCCATGTGCATGTCAGAGGGGCCCCTGGTCAGACCGAAAGGGCCCCTGAGCGGGTCAGAGGCCCCCTGAACACGTCGAATGGGCCCCTATAACCAGCACAGAGGGGTCCCTGGGCAGGTTGAGATGCCCCTGAGCATGTCTGCAGGGCGACAAAGCGGCCAGCGCAGTCCCTTGCCAGGTCATAAGGGCCCCTGATCAGGTTGGAGGGCCCATGGACAGACCAGAGGGCCCTGGGAAGTTAAAAGGGCCACTGTGCAGGTCAGAGGGGCCCCTGACCAGACCGAAAGGGCCCCCTAAGTGGATCAGAAGGCCCCCCGAACATGTCAAATGGGCCTCTAGTCAGCACGGAGGGACCCCAGGGCAGGTCGGAGGGCCCTCGGAGCATGTCGCAAGTCGACAAAGCAGCCAGCGCAGCCCCTTGCCAGGTCGGAAGGGCCCCTTAGAAGGCTGGAGGGCCCCTGGAGAGACCAGAGGGCTCCTGGTAAGTTGAAAGGGCCCTTGTGCAGATCGGAAGGGCCCCTGGTCAGACCGAAAGGACCCCTGGGCGGGTAAGAAGGGCCCCTGAACGTGCCGAATTGGCCCCTAGCCAGCACGGAGGGGCACCAGGGCAGGTCGGAGGGCCCCTTGAGCATGTCGGCAGGGCGACAAAGCAGCCAGCGCAGTCCGACCAGAAGAGTCGCTGAGCAGATCGGAGGGGCTCCTGGGAAAGTCAGAGGGGCCCCTGGCTAGACCGAAAGGGTCCCTGGGCCGGTCGGAAGGCCCCTTAAACATGCCGCATGAGTTCCTAGCCAGTCTGAAGGGCCCCTGGGCAGGTCGGAGAGGCCCCTGAGCATGTCGGCAGGGCGATAAAGCAGCCAGTCCAGTCCCTGGCCAGGTCGGAAGGACCTCTGAACAGGCCGAATGGGTCCCTTGACACACAAGAGGGGCTTCTTGGAAGGTCAGAGGAGTCCCTGGTCAGACCGGAAGTGCCAAGAGCACGTAGAAATCGCAGATGAAGATTAAATACGAAGAGGACATACTCCACAAGACAAATATTAAAAGCGGAGCTTTCGGGTATATTGTAACACCCTTCGTCAGGATGTTACAATATACCCGAAAGCTCCGATAATTTTCTTTCCTGTAGAGTAAGCTCTCTTTGTATTTGATATATATCACCCACTCAACATGATGTATTTTCGCTTCACGGATCCCAGATGAGTCCTTGAACAGGTCGGAAGGGCTTTGAAAAGGTCGGAGGGCCCTTAGACGATCTGAAGGGACCCTGGGCCTTTCAACAGTAAGAATGCAGTTGTCCAGGGGATAAAAGTCAAAATTTTCGAGGCGCTCCGCGGCGCAATTTAACTACAAATTTAATTATATGCGGGTTAGAAGAAAAAATCGACCCGTTTCTCGGCGCATTTATGTGTTATGTTGCTACTTTCCTATATAATTGGGCAAAATAGATAACTTTAACACTTTTTTTACCGCACTTTTAAACGCACAATATATCATTTTTAGAGGTCCGCACCATTCGCAATGCGACGCATTGATGAGAATGCATATACAGGGCATACAACTCTAAATTTTCGCGCCCCTCCGCGGCGCAATTTATTTAAGACTTCCAGGTCTTGAGCCTAAAAATATTCGAAGTTGGTATAGCTGATTCCAAATTGGTGTCGCTGGTTCCAAAGTTGATATGGCAGTTTGCTAACTCCAGCTCCTAAAAGTTGGTATGGCCTATGCCATACCTGTCATACTGCATTTTCCATCCTTGTAACGTGCTTTTTCATCCGTTTTGTTTGACCCTTTCAACGCTTGGGAAGGGGCCCTTTCGAGGCGCCGACCCCCCCCCCCCTGGACGAAATCCTGGATACGTGCCTGCATCTTACCATGCACGGTTGTTGCCACTTATAACTACCTATCACAGCAAAGGACTTCTGTGAGTTTTTAACAAAATCCCCCATTAATCGGAACGCTCTGTCCCCCGCACGGTGGAAAATTACGGTCTGCTGTGTGTATCGAGGAAGTTAACAAAGGCGGAGGCGTAGACGTAGGCGTAGATGGATATTTGCTGATGTTATCCATTAATTGGCAGACCATATGAAGCAGATGCTAACAATAGTTCGATTTTTGTTGCTGTTATACTTTTTTTGCCAGCCTTCAATGAAGCAAGGCGATTAAATTTTCAAATATTATTTTTACAAATAAATGCGTGTGTTTGGTTCGGTGAGTACCGAGTAGATCAATCACCAGGTTAAAACGTCACATTTATAATTAGTGGAAAAAATTTATCAACAAAGCACATTTTATTTCATCTGAGCTGTGACCGATAAATATTGTACTTTGACAAATATATCACTTTAGTATCATGTCAGACATTTGCAAATATATCTGAAAATAGAATATTGTGTGTTTCTACTACACAAAATGCATTAGAATACTTAGGATATGCAAGTGCACATATGATACCAAAACAGGATGTGCTAGCACCAACGAAATCATATTAAGCTGGAATTGGGATATCCAGAGAGTAGAGATAAAGGTGAAAATGTCTCCACTTGACAACGTACGACTGCCAAGTGGACAAGTTTCCGGGATTAGGAAATTGCGAGTGTTGCTGACCGTGCTTCGTAGTACAATTTTTTTTCTCAGAAACGCGTTGGGACCGACCTACTTCAACGCTATCAGCATTTATGCTGCTCGAAATATTACTGAGAAGAGTATTTCCAAGCAAACGAGAACTGAACAAACCTGCTTAGCTTCCATCAACTACTCTAATTCAGTGTTATTGCCAAGCCCAGCTTGATGAATGCTAGGTACGGAACATTTTAGGTTGTGACGAAACATTTCGATGATGATGTTAAAAAACTGTAAGCGCCACTTTTCCTGGTGGAACTGATGGAAGGGCAAGGCACTGGAAAGCTTACTTGTCTGATTTGTTTGTTGATCAGTTAAGGAATTCAACTGCGTCTTGATTTGTTTTTCTTTTTTACATCCATGCTCAATTGCTTGTCGATGTAACGTTTCCCTTATGCTACCTACCTTCTCACATTCACATTTTCGCCAATTTCACTGACGCTACTTTTAATATCCTTATTTTGTTTACGTTTTGACTATTCGACAACACGATTTGGCCCCAACCTTTTTGATAATCATTGTTGCGCCCTTGTCTGTTCTATATATCCTATATCTCCTCCTATATATATAGCTAGCTGGCGATGATTTCTTAGTGAAATTGAACGTTGATATGTAAAGTTTCGCAGCACACACAATATAACATTCGTAATTCCGGTCATGATCAGTCGGCTGTAGCACACACGGCAGATGTTTCACTATCATTTCGAGGGAACTCCACCCATGTCTTACAGATCGGATATCACCTATCCTCCGTACTTTTTTGGGGGGATGGGGGGAGGGCGTACTGTCCTCTCACCTGACGGTAAATTGACACCCGACAGCATTCATCCGCGCCGGCGGCTCTCCTCTGCGCTATGACATCTCCCTCAGGGCGTGTCTCCGTGATGGAGGTCCCCCAGCTGACCGTCCGTCCGCCCGTCCCCGCCCCGCAGCCCGCCTGTCCACCCAATCAGCTCCGCTTTGTCTCCGCCCGTCTCCCGAGGCTCCATATTGCGTTTCCAATTTTAAATTGACGGGTTTATACTGGCGCCGTCCGGATTTCGACAATCAAACGGCGCGGATCAGTCGCCGGACCGCATATTTGAATTTTTATGCGTCCAGGGACGGCGGTCCGGCCGCGCGGTGGACAATGCCGGCGCTAAAATTCGCCACCGCCGCGCCACAAAAAGCTCCTCACAGAATCCATCACGATTAGCGTCGTATCGAACTTGTCGTAATCAGCCGACACGTCTTGTTTTCCCCGATGAATTGGCGCGCGGGGCAGTTTGCCGTGTCGACCGGCCGTTTGTGTAAATCTGGCCGGTCGGACCAGGGGCGGCGGCCCGCACTGGCCGCTCTCCCCCCGGCGACGGCGACACTTAGCGCCGGAACTAATCAGAGCGGCGCTCCTGCCGGCCGCCGGAAGACCGCCGCCATATTCGCCGGCAGAAATTAAGGCTTATGTGCGGCACCCCAGAGCGCACTTGTTTGCTTATCGCTAATGAATGAGGAGCATTATGTCCGTCTGTATAGCTTTATGACAGCCGTAGTCGCGGTGAGACGAGACTCGGCTGGCAGCCGACCAATTTTACAGTGGCGTTATCTGAGCGAACAAACTGTGCCCGAATCTGCCCCGCAGCCTGCCAGCGGCCGTCAAGATAAATGAAGCAGCCGGCGATGAAAACATACAGGCCTACACGATGCTTCGCCGTTTGGCCAGGTCGTGTGCCTTTTCGCTTCCCTTTCATACCCGAAGCGAAAAATTGCAATTACGACTCCTAATGAAATGTTAGGTTGAATAAGCAATGCAACTTTGCTGACTTTTGATGTGAGGGTTCAATTAATTTTTGCTTCCTCCCGGCTCTCCGGTAATGTACCACCTACTTCCACTGGGGAAAATATCCGTGTTTATGATTGACGCGAAAAGCGCTGCCTCATTTCCAAGGGCTGATTTCCAATGAATAAAAGCGCAATAATTTGACGGAGATGTCTGCTTAAACTTCTCCAATTGCCGGCTCAATCGCAGAATAATCGGATGAAGTCTGATTTTGATTATTCTCTGACTGTGGTTCGACCTGAGTTGTCGGACCGCCCCCGAGTTTGACGCGTTGTCAGAGCGGAATACAACGCCCGCCTCGTGTGAATTGGCACGCCTTTCTCTGACGACGCAGAAATGCGGAATGAAACCATCGCGGATTCGGGGTCCCTCTGTCCCAGACCCTCCCTAACCGAGCGAGACCACTTTATGAAAAATCCAATAGAGAAGTTGTGCTGATTTTCATGCTTCTGATGAACATTCAAGTTTACGATCAATAATCACAACGGGATTCTGCGCTCTAATGAAGGTCTTCTCCGGCAAAACGTATAAAAATCAGTGATAAAGAAAATGCCAGGCCAAATAGTGTGGGGCAAGCGTCACCTGACAGGGTAACAAAACCGGACCCCCGGTAATAAACACTACTCCCCGGTGAAAATATTAAAAACTGCCTCGTAACCCAGGCCGATGCAAGATGTGATTGCCCCATAAAGGTTTAACCGCCCGTTTTGGACGCATCCGACGCTGAGAATTGCTACAAGCATTTCAGAAAAAAAAACATGGTGACTAGTAACCTACAAGGCCCAGGGGATGTTCTTTGCTTTCATAAGATGTCGAAAATGTTGTCGCCGAAAATGCTGTGCTGTGTCGAAGGCTACAGTTAATCAGCAAAATTGTTGATTAGCCACAAAAAGAACTAGTTCTCTTGTTGGTGTTATTGTGATCACTACAATCATCGAACAACTGTCTTCAAGACAATGTATAAATTATTTTGGCGGGTATCACGGTTACGATAGGGGTATTATTTTGCAGGCGATTTGTATGTGCCATGGACCCATTTCCAATGCCATGGCTGATTAAGTGCTGCGTTGAATTATACATATACATTCAATGGGAAGCAACAATTTCTCTAAGTGTTTAAATACATAAAATTACAAGTCAAAACAAAGCAAGTAATGGCAAAGCAATACAATTGCTAATTGCTTAGTCCATGTATGTACCCAATACACTTAGTAACTGCAATGCAATAGTATTGTTGTATAGCATATAGGACGTGCAACTTTTGGTATGGCTCAGTAGTTTTCCGCCTTGATCAGAGGTTCTCTACGTCGGTATCCTCCGTTCTGGTCACCGACGACTGTGCAGTTCACGTCTTTGTCTGATGAGTGTGAACCGGATCATCAGCTCACCGACGTCCGTGCAGTTCACGTCTTTGTCTGATGAGTGTGAACCGGATCATCAGCTCACCGACGCCCGTGCAGTTCACGTCTTTGTCTGATGAGTGTGAACCGGATCATCAGCTCACCGACGCCCGTGCAGTTCACGTCTTTGTCTGATGAGTGTGAACCGGATCATCAGCTCACCGACGTCCGTGCAGTTCACGTCTTTGTCTGATGAGTGTGAACCGGAGTCTACTTCTTCAGTCCGATGTTTATCGCCCCGCTTTGGATAATACGCCCCGCTTTGGATAATACGCCCCGCTTTGGATAATACGTTCCCGAACGCACACACGTATCACCATACCGCCACATAATTCTCGTCATTTTTAACAGCGCCGAAATCCGATCCGCCCCGTCACCGCATTAGCATAAATCAATGATTTACATACGACATCTCGCGGGCGCCGGGGCGGTAAGGCGGCATAAAAATTGAATGTTCATATCCGGCGTGTTCGGCTGCGCCGCTGCCGCCTGAATCTCCGGGCGGTAACGGCGGTGACGGGTTAGATGGATGGGGTCGGTATCGGGTGTGAATTAGGCGGGGTTGAGCGGCGCGCAACACTGCAGAGCGATCGGCAGATCCGAGGCAGCGGCTGTCCTGGGCTGACTATCGTATGTAAATACACGGCGCCGCCGCCGGGAGGGGTGTCCCGGCCCCGGTCTGGAGCTGACGGGTCAGAGAACACCACCACCGCCTGATTTGTGGACTCTCCCGGCTAATTTTTCATTGTCAGCTGCTCTGTATTTTAAGATAAGTGCTCTTGAACTGATGCTTAAAGAGAAAAATGGGCTCCAGAGGTGCAGCTGGGTTATTAGAATATCGCAAACAAAGGCGATGGTGCCAAGCAAAATGTTCAACTGTTAACCCGCGCGGCGCTGGGGGGTAAATTTTACCCCCCCTCCCGGATTTTCTCCATAACTTGAAAACTATGACGGATATCGAAGTGAAACTTGCGGTACCTTATGGTGCATCAATTTTACATCTTGCGTTACAATTTTGTTGAAATTCGTGATTTTTTTAGGAGATAATGACGTTTTAGTGACGTCATGTCATGTCATTTTTGGTGAAAAAACGTTAAATGTTTGAAAAATCGTAGAAAATAGCGGGTTGATGCAAATCGCAAATCAAAGGCGTCAAAAGAAAGGAAATAACATTGTGTTTAACATGGCTATTTCAGATGTTCAAAATTTTGGGTTTTTGACCCCCAAAAATGCAAAAAAAACTGATTTTGGGGGAAGAATTTCCACAAAAGTTTTTTGTTTGAAGATTTTCAAAAAAACCGGAAGATATATTAGAGAACCGAGTATGAACGATGTTCAAACCAAATTTCAAAGCAATTTCTTTATTTTTGACTGACTTATGGCTCCCTAAGAATAAGTAACTCATGACGTCATTTTTTTAAATTGCGTTTTTTGGCTTTTACTGACCAGATACAGACAAATAAATGCCACCACTGTATTTCGAAGACAAAACTAGTCTAGAAACATGCAATGTTTATTTAGATTAATCAATTTCAAATTTTGACCTTATTGTGACCTGACCTTGACCTGAGGGCGATTATATGGTGTCAGGCTGTGAAAATGGCTGCTTCTATCGAATTATACGTTTAAAATAACCCATACAACATGTGTCGCATGGCTTTCGTAGACTTGTGACCTTTTGTGACCTGACCTTGACCTTTGCTTAAAATTTCACTTTTACTTATTCGGGAGATGCATCATACATTTGGGAGCACTTTGTGAGATAATAGTTGCAATACAAGGCTTTGGATGGAAAGTATAGCCCAAAAACCCAAATACTTAAATTTTGACACTTGACCTGACCGTGACCTGACATGTGACCTTATGTTAATAATTTCGGGCATGCGTTAGATTCTTCTCACTGAGAGATTTCAATCGCCGCCTTGCGCGTCTCGCTGCAGTTATTGGTTCGGAAGATACGAGGGGGGTAAAATTTACCCCCCAGCACCGCACGTTCGGATGGAGACCCCAGCGCCGCGCGGGTTAAGGTATGAGCAGTTTTAGAAGTTTTTTGTTTGTTCTCTCTATTTTTCTTATGCTTGCTTTTTGCTCATTCAAACAGCATTTTTAGTGAAAATTAGCAACATGTGCGGCTGGTAAACAGGTTTCTGCGGACTCTCCGCAGTCTTCTTCAGCGCCTCCGGGGGATATGGTGATAGGTGAGAGCCGACAGCAAATGCCTCTGTCATCACCGGTGTGTGTAACGCTCATTTAATTAAAAGTGGAAATATATGTTTACACGACAAATTAAATTCCCTTTCTTCAATCCGCGAGCAACAGGTATTCTTGGTATTGCTTTTAAACTCATATGTACCCAAATATGATGTTTTCGTCCGTTTGATTGAAAACCATCACTGCATACACCGCCTAAACGCAGTATTACAACACACCAACTTTGATAGATGGTGATTTAAGTAACTAAAAACACCTTCCACCAACTGAGGGCAATGATCAGGTCAATGCCTTTCACAATTGCCCATAAGTACCTACTTATGAAGGAAGACTAAGCACTGTGAATGAAGTGGTTGAGAGCGTGCAATGCTTCGCTAACTGGCATCAATCTTCTCCCGTGTCTGACATCAATCTGCCCCCGTGTCTGTATTATCACCAGCTTTTGTCCGTTCCGATGTGACGACTCCCCACTCGGTCCCCCGTCAGCCCCGTCTGACGATCCAGCCGTCGATGGAGCCGCCAGCGGCACCGATGGCCGCTCCATCGGTCCCCGTCGGCCCCGTCGGCCCCGCCTGACGATCCAGCCGTCGATGGAGCCGTCAGCGGCACCGACGGCCGCTCCAGCGGTCCGTCGCAGTCGACTAAAAGCCTCTCCTCTGACCAGCCGTGCGTGCGCCAATCGAGCCTGTTTGGTTTTCATTCGGCCCGCGTGGCCGGGCGGCCGGTGTCCACCTCTCCGACACGCTCCGGCGGACCTCAAAGGCCGCCCCACCCGCCCCGGGCGCAGCACCGACAGACAAAAGGGAGAAATTCGCCCAGCTGTCGAAAAAACAGCCGCGAATTTGGAAACTGTCAGGTCCAGTCTCGTCCGTGATGCCCATCGCGATGATTTCCCTTGATAATTTGTGGGAACGAGAGGTAGATTTATTGAGCGCAGCAACACTGGCCATGTTCGCTCGCGAACGCAATACATATTTATACCGTGCTCCGTATGACCAGCCACGCTACATTTGTTTTCCGTGCCTCCGCTAATACGGATACGCGCCTCGCATGACAATCGTAACTGGTACTTCTGCTCCACTCATTTCGTTGCGACCAAAATGGGGCGTTTAAATTTCAAAGGGTGTCCAGATATGCCACCACATATGTCAAATGATTAAATGGCGCGACATAATCTCCTAGCGAGTTTCTCACATGAGCATCACACAATATGTGGAAACAAAGGGCATTTGCATACTAATTGTGCGGCAAAAATGTGCCGCTTTAATTAGCGCGTGAAATGGTTTAGAATCCTTGACTTAGCGCATTTAGCAGGCGTAATCAGAGCGAATTTGGCGTAATGAATGACGTGCTGATTAGAACTAAGAGTTGATTAACACGGATTAATCTCTATCAATTTGGAGACCGGAATTCAAATTTCGAAGGGGATGCAAATCAGGCGACTTGGAATATTGCCAGAGGCAAGCAATTACTCAACATTGCAAGAGATGCGGGCGGACGAAATGCGGTTATAGTCTGATTGCCCGACCGAATCGATGCTGATTGGAACTGTTAATGAGTAATAGGTAAGTCAACATGTGCCAATGACGCTTAGAGTTGCTGCGCTGTTGAAGGAAACCAGTCACTTTCATAATGGGATTTTTAACTGAGATAGCAATTTTGAAGGCTATGTCGAGAAATCACTATACTGCATGCTCGGTTTGGTTTAAAGACTCTACTACCGAATATATTTGATGTTTTGTCCTGCCATTCAGCGCTGTGTTGAAAGGTTGTGTCGAAAAGTTTCATATGGAAGCATGTTGTAAAAGCAGCGTTACTGGACCAGCGAGTGAACCCTTCGCCACTTACAATATTTTGCTAGTCAAGTAAGCAACGATGAGATAATCACTACATTTTTACTTACTAATTTTATCAATAATTATTCTAACATAGTTCCTAGCTTCGACAGTTCAGTTTTCTTTTTTCAAAGCACTCAATATCATAACATGCGCCACTTTCAAAATTTGTGTTAATTTGACAATCTATACTTAAAATTGGAGCCTATGTTTTCGAAATATATTGTTTTCGATTTGTTTTCGGGGTATATCCTGATAATTTAGCCAAACCAATGCCATATTCAAGATTTGCATGTACCAATAGGGTAGACAAAGGTAACTTCGTGAGAAAAAAAAAAGTAAATGTACTCCCACAGCCGAGTAGAATTGAGAAAATGCCATCTCTTCGACACCTAAATAATGGAGGACCTTTAATGAAACGGCCGATTTTCACGATTTTTGGGGGTTATATTTGTTACATTTGTTGTAGCTTGTAGCTACGTTTATCTGGCGGTCAACAGCAATCCATACTGTGGAAGTCAGTCTGATATGTTCACCTGGCGGTCAACAGCGGTCCATACTGTGGAAGTCAGTCTGATGTTCACCTGGCGGTCAACAGCAATCCATACTGTGGAAGTCAGTCTGATATGTTGACCTGGCGGTCAACAGCAATCCATACTGTGGAAGTCAGTCTGATATGTTCACCTGGCGGTCAACAGCAATCCATACTGTGGAAGTCAGTCTGATATGTTCACCTGGCGGTCAACAGCAATCCATACTGTGAAAGTCAGTCTGATGTTCACCTGGCGGTCAACAGCAATCCATACTGTGAAAGTCAGTCTGATATGTTCACCTGGCGGTCAACAGCAGTCCATACTGTGGAAGTCAGTCTGATATGTTCACCTGGCGGTCAACAGCGATCCATGCTGTGGAAGTCAGTCTGATATGAGGGCCTTTTCCATATGTCCGCCAGGAGAACCATCGCGCTGCATATCCGATACATCACTGCCGCCCCGACCCGCTCTCCCATAATCCAGCCGCCACTTGGGACCAGTGGCACTATCCGCACCTCCCAGGCGCTCTCCACTAATACACGTCTAACGAACAGAAATCACGCTGCAATCTACATACCAAAGCTGGCACTCCCCCTGCAACATCAAAGCCTGCTATTCATCAGCGCACTATTGCAGACTGCGTTGCACGATGCTAAATCATCGAAATTGTCGCCCCTTTAATCTGGCTTTGTCCGTAAGCCCAGAGGCGGGCTCGAGAATTGGCACCGGGGATAATACGGCACTGTAATTGGGGGGGGGGGGGGGGGCGTTAAGCCGCGCCGATTGATGTCTGCCCGCGTCGGCGGCGACGGAGCGCTGCGTCTCTGCCGACAGGGAGTAAACAACGCTTGGACACCACCCCGCGAGTCGTAATGGGCCGCGGCCCACCACCCCTGGTCCACCACCCCTGGCTCACCACCCCTGGTCCACCACCCCTGGCTCACCACATCCTGGTCCACCACCCCTGGTCCACCACCCCTGGTCCACCACCCCTGGCCTACCACCCCTGCCTACCACCCCTGGCTCACCACATCCTGGTCCACCACCCCTGGCCTACCACCCCTGGTCCACCAGCCCTGGCTCACCACCCCTGGCCTACCACACCCTGCCTACCACCCCTGGCTCACCACCCCTGGCCTACCACCCCTGGTCCACCACACCCTGCCTACCACCCCTGGTCCACCACTCCTGGACCACCACCCCTGGTCCACCACCCCTGGCTCACTACCCCTGACCTACCACCCCTGGTCCACCACACCTGGCCCACCACCCCTGGTCCACCACACCCTGCCTACCACCCCTGGTCCACCACCCCTGGCCTACCACCCCTGGTCCACCACATCCTGGTCCACCACCCCTGGACCACCACCCCTGGACCACCACCCCTGGTCCACCACCCCTGGACCACCACCCCTGGTCCACCACACCCTGCCTACCACCCCTGGTCCACCACCCCTGGTCCACCACCCCTGGACCACCACATCCTGGTCCACCACCCCTGGCCTACCACCCCTGGTCCACCACATCCTGGTCCACCACATCCTGGTCCACCACCCCTGGCCTACCACCCCTGGTCCACCACATCCTGGTCCACCACCCCTGGCCCACCACATCCTGGTCCACCACATCCTGCCCACCACCCCTGGTCTACCACATCATGCCCACCACCCCTGGTCCACCACACCCTGCCTATCACCCCTGCCCACCACTCCTGGTCCACCACCCCTGGTCCACGACATCCTGCCTACCACCCCTGGCCCACCATCCCTGGCTCACCACATCTTGGTCCACCACCCCTGGCCTACCACCCCTGGCTCACCACATCCTGGTCCACCACACTCTGCCTACCACCCCTGGTCCACCACCCCTGGTCCACTACATCCTGGTCCACCACCCCTGGCTCACCACATCCTGGTCCACCACCCCTGGCTCACCACCCCTGGTCCACCACACCCTGCCTACCACCCCTGGCCTACCACCCCTGGTCCACCACCCCTGGCCTACCACCCCTGGTCCACCACCCCTGGTCCACCACACCCTGCCCACCACATCCTGGTCCACCACCCCTGGCCTACCACCCCTGGCTCACCACCCCTGGCTCACCACATTCTGGTCCACCACCCCTGGCCTACCACCCCTGGTCCACCACATCCTGGTCCACCACCCCCGGTCCACCACCCCTGGCTCACCACATCCTGGTCCACCACCCCTGGCCTACCACCCCTGGTCCACCACCCCTGGTCCACCACATCCTGCCCACCACACCCTGTCCACCACCCCTGGTCCACCACACCCTGCCCACCACCCCTGGTCCACCACACCCTGCCTACCACCCCTGGTCCGCCACCCCTGGTCCACCACATCCTGGTCCACCACCCCTGGTCCACCACCCCTGGTCCACCACATCCTGGTCCACCACCCCTAGCCTACCACCCCTGGTCCACCACCCCTGGCCTACCACCCCTGGTTCACCACACCCTGCCTACCACCCCTGGTCCACCACACCCTGTCTACCGCCCCTGGTCCACCACTCCTGGCTCACCACCCCTGGTCCACCCCTCGCGGCATACCACCCCTGGCCCACCACCCCTGGCTCACCACACCCTGCCTACCACCCCTGGTCCACCCCCGCGGCCTACCACCCCTGGCACACCACCCCTGGCTCACCACACCCTGCCCACCGCCCCTGGTCCACCCCCCGCGGCCTACCACCCCTGGACCACCACCCCTGGCTCACCACACCCTGCCCACCGCCCCTGGTCCACCCCCGCGGCCTACCACCCCTGGCCCACCACCCCTGGCTCACCACACCCTGCCCACCGCCCCTGGTCCACCCCCCGCGGCCTACCGAACCTACTGCGTGGGCCTACCAAGCGGGCGTGGCAGCGACAGCGACCTGTCCTGAATGTCCAGGCGGCACAGGTAGCCGAGTTGACGGGTAGCGAATGAGCAACGCTCGGTGAGATGGCGCCTCTGCCCGTTCTGCGTGTGCCCTGTTGCTGAGGCAGCCACAGCGCCCAGCTGGCGGCGACCTGACTATACCCTGTTGCTGAGGCAGCCACAGCGCCCAGCTGGCGGCGACCTGACTATGCCCTGTTGCTGAGGCAGCCACAACTCCAAGCTGGCGGCGACCTGACTATGCCCTGTTGCTGAGGCAGCCACAGCGCCCAGCTGGCGGCGACCTGACTATGCCCTGTTGCTGAGGCAGCCACAGCGCCCAGCTGGCGGCGACCTGACTATGCCCTGTTGCTGAGGCAGCCACAGCGCCCAGCTGGCGGCGACCTGACTATGCCCTGTTGCTGAGGCAGCCACAGCGCCCAGCTGGCGGCGACCTGACTATGCCCTGTTGCTGAGGCAGCCACAGCGCCCAGCTGGCGGCGACCTGACTATGCCCTGTTGCTGAGGCAGCCACAACGCCCAGCTAGCGGCGACCTGACTATGCCCTGTTGCTGAGGCAGCCACAGCGCCCAGCTGGCGGCGACCTGACTATGCCCTGTTGCTGAGGCAGCCACAGCGCCCAGCTGGCGGCGACCTGACTATGCCCTGTTGCTGAGACAGCCACAGCGCCCAGCTGGCGGCGACCTGTTGCTGAGGCAGCCACAGCGCCCAGCTGGCGGCGACCTGACTATGCCCTGTTGCTGAGGCAGCCACAGCGCCCAGCTGGCGGCGACCTGACTATGCCCTGTTGCTGAGGCAGCCACAGCGCCCAGCTGGCGGCGACCTGACTATGCCCTGTTGCTGAGGCAGCCACAACGCCCAGCTGGCGGCGACCTGACTATGCCCTGTTGCTGAGGCAGCCACAGCGCCCAGCTGGCGGCGACCTGACTATGCCCTGTTGCTGAGGCAGCCACAGCGCCCAGCTGGCGGCGACCTGACTATGCCCTGTTGCTGAGGCAGCCACAGCGCCCAGCTGGCGGCGACCTGACTATGCCCTGTTGCTGAGGCAGCCACAGCGCCCAGCTGGCGGCGACCTGACTTATGTACGCCGTCTAATTTCACTGCCGGTCTCCGTCGGATTACGGCGTCTTAGTTAGAGCCAGACACTAACGAGAGACGCTCTTCCGGCTGAGTTATTGGTCCGCCCGGGTTGTGATGCTCCTGAAGACCTGATCAGCCGAAGAGGCAATAAACGGCGGGCAGCGCTAGGTTTGCCGCAGAGGGTTATAGTCAGAATTGTACTAAGTATGAGCAGAAGTTTTATTTGTACAGTTTTTAAAGGGAAATAATGACCTTTCCCACAAAAATGGAGTTAGCACTTGAAATCGCCAGACGAGACCAAAATATATGGTAAATTCATCACATTTTGCATGAAAACTTCCCTACCGAAAGATATTTCAAGTTATAGTGGATAAGCGTTCCACACTTTTAACGATCGGTACTTGCAAGTACTTTTGGTCCTCATCAAACTGCGGGCTTTTCCCGTATTGCTTTTTTACGCAATGGAGTGGAAAATATATTGTGCGGTCTGCTTGTTGTGATTATATGCCTGGCGATCTTCTAAAACAAACAGCGATTGGAAAAAGTGGCAATAAAACCGGAAGCTCATCGATGCACATCAACGGCGGCATAGTTAGTGGTTGCGACCCTCAATTTGTGAAAATCGATTCATTTGTTTTCAACATTAGGAGTTTTGTATAATTTGTCTGTGGCTGTATATAACACTATGCTTTATATTATTATGAAAAATTATAATTTTCCCCCCAAAAACTAACAAACAATAACACAAAACTGGCAATTAAATCGGAAGCTCATCGATGCACATCGACGGCGACCTATTTAGCGTCGGCGATTTGTTTACAAAATCATTGTCATGCTTCTCGGCGCACTTAACCATTTGTGGCAAGTTGTTCCTGATTAGTATACCCAAGTCCCGTAGCAAGCTTCGTTAATGACGTAACTGGTGCCATTCTTGTGTAGCATTGCAAAATATATCTGATTTTGAGTTGAAAGCTAATTAAAGACTTATTCAATTTGTTTTAAGTTTGAATTTTCTTGTTAATCATTATTAAAGGTATTTTATCACTGTGAAAATCGATTCATTTGTTTTCAACATTAGGAGTTCTGTATAATTTGTCTGTGGCTGTATATAACACTATGCTTTATATTATTATGAAAAATTATAATTTTCCCCCCAAAAACTAACAAACAATAACACAAAACTGGCAATTAAATCGGAAGCTCATCGATGCACATCGACGGCGACCTATTTAGCGTCGGCGATTTGTTAACAAAATCATTGTCATGCTTCTCGGCGCACTTAACCATTTGTGGCGAGTTGTTCCTGATTAGTATACCCAAGTCCCGTAGCAAGCTTCGTTAATGACGTAACTGGTGCCATTCTTGTGTAGCATTGCAAAATATATCTGATTTTGAGTTGGAAGCTAATTAAAGACTTATTCAATTTGTTTTAAGTTTGAATTTTCTTGTTAATCATTATTAAAGGTATTTTATCACTGTATTTCATAGTAGTTGACACTTCAGAAACTTATGACGTAGTAATATTGTATCCAATATGCATTTCCCTCGCCTTTTGCTATTGTGGCGCAGTGCCGAGTGCTTTGCGAATACTTGCTTGCCTGGGGTTCAAATCATAACGCCCTTATTTCATTCGAGTTGGTATAGTTTGCATGTTGTTGTTATTCATGACTTATACTGATAGTCAGTCATGCATCACGGATGCTTCACGGATTGCTTCACGGATCAGTTTGATCGGAAACGTCACAGAGCCTCAAAAAATGCCGCACTCGATGTAAACAATGGTAGGGAAGGACGAATTTGTCAACGACCTTCATGAAGTACACAAGGTATTTGTTTTGTATTTTTTCCAAACTTACAACTTTGAATTTGGGAATAATTTTATTTAACTCTTAAATTTAAATAAAATAATTTTAAAACCATAACGGTATCCTAAGAAATTGTTGCTAACAAAATCAAAAGGTCATGATTTCCCTTTAAGACTTCTTCGGATTTCTCGACACGGTGGTCGCATTTTCCATTTCCTGGTCACGTTTGTGTAAATTTGTTTTTTTACTTATACAAAAACATATAACAGAAATACCCATTGAATTGTATGTATCCATCCCTCTTATATAAAAAAAAGATTATCTGGTTTGTATTGCACATTGCATGAATTTCCATAATGTATATGTTTCAGCAATAAACATGTACATTTTTGAAAATATGTGACCAATAGCGCTGGAGACGTGCAAAAATAGTCTTAAAGGGAATAGGTCACCTTGAAAGTTGTCTTTAAATTTGGCTATACGGGGTATTTCGAGCTGAAAAAAACGAAAATGGCATTTGTTTGGACGATAGATGGATATCCGTCGAAAAATGGCCATGTTTCTCTTTTCTCCTTCATGGCCATCACAACTTCATGACAATTATGACGTTATGCATAGCATAGCTTGGATATGGAGTTTATTGCACACAATAACGACGGACTTTAGGCATATATACGCAGGCTGCTTGTTACGTAAGCAACCGTTGTGAGGACCCGAAACAAGTTTCGTGCCCCGATCGGGGCACGAAACAGCGTCTTCTATAAGGGGCCCACTATAGTCCTGTGTCGAAATCACTTAGCGTAGCGAGGTAATTATTTCACCACAACCCGTTTTCGATCTGCTCTCCAAATCTGCTATCTCAGTTTAAAAAAAAACATGTTAAAGGTGAACCCCTTTAACCCGCGAGTTACTGGGGGGTTATTTTGTGTCCCCCTTACCGTTATTGTGCAATATCCCCTAAACTTACGCCAATTTCGTCACCAAACTTTTAGGACCCTCTCTCACATACACACATACACATGTTGACCAAAGGAAAGAATTGAGTTTATGATAGGTCAATCGGAAATGACGTCAGAGTGACGCCATGTTTTGCGGCTTCTGTTAAAAAATAAGGATTTGCCAATAACACTGTCAAAGAGTTTTTTAAAAGTTATATTAAATTGTGATATCTCAAATGACTGACAATCGACTTGGCTATCAAGCTGTTATCTCGGATTTTTGGAAAATGCCTAATTTTGGAAAATTGAAAGACATATTTTGGTGGATTTTGCCATATATTAAAACTTTTCATGAATCAAAACTTGAACACAAAAAAGTTTAAAACACATCATATTTGATATACGTGTCCGATGAATGCGTGTACCGAATTTTAAGTCGATATCATCAACCATGACTGACTTGTGACCTTTCAAAGGAAAAAATCGACCACTTCTCACGGCATTACATATTTTCTATCTCGTTTTTGTCTTGTTCTCCGATTTCTATGGAGCAAACAATGTTCTAAAATCATTGTTCACCTTCTAGACGAAACACGAACCCTTAAACATGTATTACAACGCGTAATGGCCGTAATCGGCCGTTTGACCTCGTGATCTCGGATGACCTTGACCTGAACTAAGGTCATCAAAGGCTTAGAATGGTACTTAGAAGTGTCAGACAAACGAATCATACCGATTTATTGACTGCTTATGCGTTTAATATCGTTTTTTTTGCGCGACCATTGCATGCACGAGACCTTCATGACACGATCAAACATTTTGTCTTTGATCTGACCTGTGACGTTATCAGTGACCCTGAGGTCGACTATAATAGGTTTCCTTCTATGAATTTGTCAGGGCTATCGAATGCTTTTTGAATTTTTCAAATCAGTCCAGCAGTTTCGGAGATCTGGGGGGGGGGGGGGAGCAAAAACTAGCACCCTCCCCCAAGTAAGTCGCGTTATGGAAAATACCCCAGTAACTGCCGGGTTAACTTATTAAACATCACGACAAATGAAGTGAGCTAACTACTACTGTCACTACTTCCGTGACAGGACAACGTAAACTGGAGACGGAGCTCTACATTAAGCCGACAAACTCAGGGATCGTCTTGCATGCTTCATCAGCTCACCCTACAGCTACCAAGCGCAATATGATCAGGAATATGTTTCATAGAGCCTTGAACAATTCATCTAGCAAAGAAAAAGAGGATGGTAGCGTAGATAAAATTCACACTTTACTTTTAGGGAATGGGTATTCACTGAAACTACTGAAAAGGCTGTTCAGGGAGGTTCGCCTGTCCAGAGGCGCTAGACACAGGCGGAAACGGACAGCGGGGGAGGATGGGTACTTAACACTACCATATATTGACGAAAATTTGCTTTGCAAAGTAAAAAGGTGGTGAAAAGATCGGGCTTAAACGTTGGGCTAGCTTGGAGAAGCGAAAATAAGTTGAAAAGTCAGTTAGTGCGCTCGGCTTTCACGCCGCCTCGCTGCCCTGGGGAAATAGATGCAATTTATGCAAGAGTGGGTTTAGAGGACAGTGCACACATAAAAATGTTGTGTATAAGCTTAGGTGTAAGCTCTGTGACGCAAATTATATAGGAGAAACCAAACGCCCGCTGAGACTAAGATATAATGAACATGTCCGAGACATGGTAGGTAGGAAGAATGATACACCGATGGGGGACCATTTCAAGATAGCTCATCCCGAAGCGGGTCACACCCCTACACCCATTCAAGTTCAAGTGCTTTACAGAGCTAAGGACCACCCGGACCGAAAAATCGCAGAGTCTATTTTGATTAGAAAGGAACAACCAAAGCTGAACTCCAATGTGTCATCGTGGCCAATCATGTAAAATTCAACACTTCCGCCCTTTTGCGATGGCATTGTTCGTGTAGATACATCTTTTTAGGTTTGGCAACATTTTATTTTTTTAATCTTTTTATCGTTCTATTGTATATTTATGCATGTTTCATATGGGCTTGAAAGTTTGTTTGTTAATAGGTGATGCTGTGATATATAGGCGAGATGATGTCGACTATTTATGCAGACCGAAGTTGAAGTATCCTTTAGAAGGTCGTGCCCGTATGAATATAGTTCGCAAATAAAAAGTAAAGTTAATAAAAAGTACAATTTCGCTTATATATGGGTGTCCTTAACAAAACCGTATATATCTCGATAAATCAAAGAGTTAGCGATACACGTCATGTGTCGCTACACACGTGTGTATAGTTTCGTCTAATCATACGGTGCCGAGGAATTCTGTAAGACGAAACGTGTCCACCGGGTGGTGTGTTTGCTGTTCTTATGTCTTTATGTCAATTGTCTTGACATTAATAAACTTGCATGTTTATACCAATTACGAAATAATAACGAACTAATTATACTTGATTCGATACTTTAACTCTACCCACCGCAACATTCAAACATTACCAAACAAAACAAACAGCCTTATGTGTTTCGGGTTCCTGTTCCTGCCTTTCAGGTAGCGTCGCCGTCTCTCATACCACTCCAGTTTGATAACGAACCTCTGTATTGTTCTTGTTCCACATGCTTCCACATGACCCTAATCAGCATGGTTCCACATGACCGTGCTGCCACAATCTCCACATCGATCCAATCCCGGCGCACCACCCGCAACCCCCATCACGACAAAAGCGACGCTGGTTCCGCGCGCGGCTGGCGGTTTCCCTAGGGAACAGCGCCACTGAAATATTGTACAACCGTTACGTATGTAAGAAACGAGTATACTCGTTTCTTGTCCTAATTCCTGTCCAACGTACTGAGTTCCAAGATTATACTTACAGAAGCTATTATTTGCTAATTATAAATTGTCTATCTGAAGGACAAAAACGTGATACATAGTTAATTCATCGTGGAGTGCTAATAATATTTGATGGGTCCGGTATCAAAATAAAATGTACTAAGATATTTGAAGAACTTGCAAAAATAGATACCTATCAGCTAATTAAAGAAAATAGTCGACCTTAACATGGGGTTTTGAACTGAGATAGCAGAATTGTAGCTTGGATATAGAAATCATATGATCCACGGTTCGTTTTTCCCAAAACTCTACCTCAACAGCTCTTGATCAGATTTTCGAACGAGTCGCCGAGGCTTATACCAGATGGAAGGTTTATACCAGATTAACGGTGACGTCATAGATTATAGCCAATATTTTGTGTTAAAGTCAACCGACCTTGGCTCTATTTCGCCAAACTTTGGAGCCTTGGCGACTGCGGCTGCGTAATTTGGAATGTAATATTGCGATCAGTCAAGACCACGAAAAAGCAAGCAGGAAACTGCGGTGCGTTACCAAAAACAGCGATTTGATGATCACCATGGACCAGTTGTATACGAGATGGTCTGGGGGTCCGGGGGGACAGCCCCCGGTAGGTTCCGCAGCGCAGCGAGCGAATGCGAGCGGAGCGTTCTAAACCTGCGACCGTAATTGCTGTAATGGTTAGGTCAGGTTCGATTATGTTATTGCAATATTGTTTCCTGCCTCATCCTGGTCCATGGGGATCGTCGAATAGATGTGTTTTGGTAACGCACCGCAGTTTCCTACTTGCTTGTTCGGGGTCTTCACTGATCGCAATATTACATTCCAATAGACGCGAACCGGTGCACATAAGCGCACTGTTTGCCTAATTCGATTCACCATCAACTCGGGAGGTGTGGCGCGCTTGTGACGTACATCTTAAAATGACGTCATGTTGTAGAATATTTTATTTCATCAAAATTTCCACAGTTCCCGGGTTTTATGACAAATTAATAGCAGAATCGTTATCTGCGTACTCAGTTGAATCATGCTATAGCATTCGCTCGAATCTACCAAGGTCGACTATTCCATTCAATAACACAAAAATAGGACGAAATGTGTTGGGTTTTAATCTTGTTTATCGCGAGGTTTATAAGCATGTTATACTTCCGTGGCACTTTTTCCCAGTAGAGGATACATGCGTATCTATAGTCAGTCAATTTTGCCACCCCTGGCAAAAATTCGTGGCGCCGCCCCTGTACAGGGGCAAACAGACTATATATATATATGATTTAAAAGAAACTGTTCACCTTTAAAAAAGCTAAGCAAACTCAGAAATGATTGAGAAGCTAGAAATGAATTATAATGTTACTAGTAAGCCATACAAATATATATGGACGCGGAAAAAGCAAATTATAATGTCAGTTATTTGGTTCAAATTTATATTTTTTCCTCTGAATGTAGTAAATTAATGCGAAATCAGATTGCTAAGAAGCACACAATGTCATCATGGCGATATCTGCACGTGCGTGACGTATAATTTCACTAAGAATATTGCTAAGAAAGGTGTTTATAGACGTGTATCACGATATATCTCAAAAGTTAATTCGTGCAATGAAGGGAATAAGGTACTGAAACAGCATCTTCTTGTCCAGCGCTATATATTTCAATGTGTATAATACTTATTCCCCAAGCCATACGTCATCGTTACGTCATAATCATATGTCAAATAAGCCAATCACCGATGGGAGACACGAAGGATACTCGTTTCGGCTTATAGGACTCCGGTAAGCCAATTTTAATTAATTAAGGGGTTTCTATGAAGATGTGAAAGTTTCTCAAGTCAATTTTCGAGCATGGAGAACAGCTTGGCTATCTCAACTAAAAACCCCATTGACAAGGTGAACTTTAAGAGAAAACTTAGTGTTTGTGATGCATACAGTAAATGCCTATACACAGGTCCTGGAACAGGGGGAACAGAGGGATGCTTTCCCAACTAACTACAGGGCCGGAGGCGAGGCGCGAGGTTCTGTATAAAACGCATGATGCAAAAAACCTTATTTGAAAGTGGTTGTCTGCTTGGCACGTCATCGTTAGAACCAAAATATACCAATATTTAAACCATGGAATAGGGGGAGAGAGGGGTGCTTGTCCCTCTCAATTTTTGGACCGAGGGAGGGGGAAATTTTGCTGTGGCTGATCTTGTCACCCTCACTGTCGTCGTATAAGGGGCAAACAGCTTCTTGCCCACCTGAATCCTGCAAAAATAAAAGTAGACTCCAGAAAATATACCTCAATGCTGAGTTATACCTAGCTATACACGGAATGAGTTTCGAGTAGTCATTTAAAGTTTAAAGTAAAGCCTGAAGATGTTCGAGGAGCCCCTAGAAAGATCAGCTTGCCAATGTCTATGGATGCTCCCCAAAAAGACAACTCAGACAAGCTCCAAGGAGGCCCCAAAAAGAGTTCGAGGAGGGTTCTCAAATGGATGCCTTTGATTTTGGTTTACCCCTAACACAAATTCGTGGTCCCTCCCATGGGTCTGGAAGTTTATTGATAAAATTAACTCATTTGCATCCTGTTGAAGGGAGAATTGCACCTTACATTTAAGTAACGGAGCTTTGGCTGCTTTTGGGACCGAATCCCAAAAGTTGCAGCACACTTAAAAAACTTGTTGGTTTCCACTTGCTTGTGCATTCATAATTCATTTTAAACAAGGTTATCATTACCGAGCGGGCGCGAAGCGCCCGTAAGGTTTCTTGTCAACTTACTAGACAAATTTACATTTGACCCGGCCCGACCCGGCCATACAGACGCTTTTTCGGAAGCTAATAAATTTGCAACCACTGCTCCGATTGAGATTGGGTTTCACCATTGGATAGGTCCATCAAATCAATTTTGTTTTTGGTATGGTGCGTTCTGATAGAGGTGGTACCACAGCGCGTGGCAGTTGGCACACGGTAACGTCGAAGTGAACAAAAAACCTTGCAAAAATTATTATTGATAAAAAATGGCTGTATTATTCTAAGCATTAATTTATACGCTGAAGCATGCAGCGCTCAGGACGTACTCTCTTTTGGCGGATTTGAGAAGGGAGATCAAGAACAATTAATACAACTACATTTTTATGTTAGCATGCATTATTACACGGCTCGTATGTTAACGGCTCATATGATATTTTTGCCTATTGCCCGGTGCCATGACGACGTCAAACAGCACAATAAAACTTATAGCACCTCAAGTTGGAAGTTGCATTAGGTTTTGAGGTCGTCATGGTTGTCATGGTAGCGGGCAATAGTAAGTTGCGCGTGCATTTGTGCTTTCCAAAAAAAATCAATTCTTGCCACATTCAGGTAGAAAGTCATTTTCATTTTGTAAGGAGTCGTAGTTAATGCCAATGGATAATTATCCTAATCTTACAAGCATGTCCGAAAAACCGCGCTTTGAGCTTCTTGATAAGCATGAACTCGAAGAACTGCTCTTTTCGCGAAGATCAGAGAGCACCAATCGAGCTATCAAAGCCGGAGGGGACGTAGCACCGCGACATCGGTGGAGACGCAGAACGGCGGACAAACTTATAACAGCTGCACATTCAACTTCAACCTGACGCACTAGATGATATGAAATGTGACGCTGTGATTTACCTATGTGGATTTTTCTGGATTATTTTGTGCAATACATTCAACTAAAGCGACGCTACTTCCTTTTTTATATGCACACATCTTGGTCTCGAAATCATATGAAAACATATGAGGCCGTGAGGGAATGTGACAAACAAATAGAACACGTTTATTCAAAAAATGGCAGGGCTGGCCAGTGGCCATGTAATAAAATCAATAGTGCATGGGGGAGCGGGCAATAGTCGAAAATATTGACCTCTGTAACGTCACTGTCGCCCTCGGGTGAAGACCGTATAAAGTGCCATTGCCCTCGGCTTCGCCTCGGGCAATGGCACTTTATACGGTCTCCACCCTCGGGCTACAGTGACGTCACATCGGTCAATATTTTCGACTATTGCCCGCTCCCTCATGCACTATTCATATATTGAGGCCTGCCTGGTAATTTTTCTGGAGGACTAAAATGACTGTGTTAGTACCACGTGTGCTCCCTTACCGTTTCATATTTCAAACCTGTTTTATCTTTACCAGAGCGCGCTCGCTCGGTCATCGCCCCAAAAGGCGTTTTACTGGTACTAAAAGTTTGCTGTATTTATACATCTGCTTACATGTTCCTTATATTCAGGAAATGCATACATCTATCGATTTCAAACGTTTTGGAGGATCATGAAGTGCATCTGTAGTTAAACATGAGCGTCCATTTTCAAAATCAAGTACTATTTATATGTTAACCTCCGTCTAAACACCGGTCAACATGAGCCAGACGTTCGCACACCAGCTGAAATAAAGTCACTGCAATCTGCAGAGAAATTGGGAGAGAGGCTTGTCAAATATTTATATCTCCAACTTTGAAATCGTTCCCGGGTGATGCCATACCTACAAATGTACTCAGAAGATATTATTCATAATTGTTTTAATTGTTTCATGAGCTTGATTCATCACGCAAAAAAATGATATTCAGCGATTCAAGGTCATGACAATCGTACAAGAGCTATCAAACATATCTGAGCCACCATATTAGAGCGACACCGAAGTTGACCGAACTTTGGCATCGCTATGAAAAGGTTAGGCCAAGAACAGGACACAAAATGCTACAAGCTGATTAAAAAAAAAAACTCTTACTATTAGCTGCTAGTTGGCTATATGTTGCTGAAAATGTGCATGCTGGCTGAATGGGCAAACACAATCTTAGCAAGAGCGCACAGGTGCAGCGTTCTTCGGAGATGTTTGAGTATCGCTAATCAAAATCGAAAGCGAACTAAACATTAAACATTGAGCGTGGAAAATATCAATTATTCTTCACCGAACAGGTCGCGAAGCGTCTCGCACCACATGATTTTGTGATTTGTGAGCATGTATGAGTTTCAGGCATGCTGTCTCACTCAACGGCCTTAAGAAAAGAAACCAACATTGCGTACATGATCCGTCTTTTAGTCATCTCTGATGACAGGTTCGAGTAATTAGATGGTAATTAGATGGTAATTAGATGGTTGGAGTAATTAGATGGTTCAAGTTACATAGTCTTAAACCTAAAGCTTCATAATAAGCAATGCTGTTTGTATTGCAGTAACTCAGTTCTCTGTTTCGAGAACACGTCCTTACTTATAAAGTGTATTAACCCGCGAGTAACTGGGGTATATTTCATAACGCGACATACTGGGTGGGGGCTATTTCCCCCCCCCCCTCGGATCTCCGGAACTACTGGACCGAATGTAAAAATTCAAACGGAATTCGATAACCCTGGGAAATTTATCGAGGGAAACATAATATTGTTGACCTCAGGGTCACCGATGACGTCACAGGTCAGGTCAAGTACAAAATGTTTGACCGTGTCAAAAGGTTTCGATGGATGGAATTGTCGCGCAAAATTGCGATATTAAACGCATAAGCTGTCGATAAATCGGTATGATTCGTGTGTCTGACACTTCTAAGTACCTTTCTAAGCTGTTTATGACCTTGGGTCAGGTCAAGGTCATCCGAGGTCACGAGTTCAAACTGCAGATTACGGTCATTAGGCGTTGTAACACATGTTTATGGGTTTGTTTTTCGTCTAGAACGCGTAAAATGACCTTAGAACATTGTTTGTTCCATATAAATAGAAGTAAAAAGCAAAAATGGAAATGCGTTTGAGGTGGTCAATTTTTGTCATTTAAAGGTCATAACTCAGTCATTTTCGAAGATATCGACTTCAAATTTGGTACACAAATTCACCGCACACGTCGCGATCACATATATTACGGTTTTTAGATAATTCTGATTTTTCTTGAAAATTTTGTAAAAAAAATGAATTTCTCAAAATTTTGAATTAAAAAACCCTCAAAAATCTGAGATAGCAGTTTGATAGCCCGGTCTATTGTCATTCATTTGATTTAAGACAATTGAGTTTATCTCAAACATCGTACCTTTGACAGCGTTTTCCGCAAACCATTATTTTGCAACAAAAACCGAAGAACATGACGTCACTCTGACGCCATTCCCGGTTGATCTATCATAACCTTATATTTTTCCTTTTGCCAACATGTGTAGAATTAATGTGAGAGAAGGTACTGCAAGTTTGGTGACGATACCGGTGTTCGTTTAGGAGTTAATGTAAAATAACGGGAGGGGGGGGGCAAAAAATAGCCCCCCCCCCCCAGTAGCTCGCGGGTTAACCAGTAAGGCGCCGTAGTTGGCGATGAACGAGCGAGCGCGAAGGAAATGTATGGGGAATTTCAACTTGATCGGGCAAGAAGTTTCTGAGATACAAAAAAAGGTGCGCACGTGCGCACGTGCAGAGGTACCCACCTTTGACTCGTGGTAAAGTGGGGGCTGAGAGGTCCCTAACCACACATCAAATTTGAACACAATCTGCTCGCCGGTCCAGCGATATAGAATAGGGGTGTGCACGTGCGCACGTGCAAAGCCACCCCACCCCTGACTTGTGGAAAGGCTGAGAGGTCCCTAACCATGCACCAAATTCGAACACAATCGGCTCAGCCATTCCTGAGATACATCATAGGGGTGTGCACGTGCGCACGTGCGGAGGCACTCCACCCTTGACTTGTGGGAAACTGGCGGATGAGAGGTCCCTACTAACCACACACCAAATTTGAACACAATTGGCTCAGCCGTTCCTGAGATATAGAATAGGGGTCAACACGTGTGCACGTGCAGAGGCACCCCACCCCTGACTTGTGGAAAATTGGAGGCTGAGGGGTCCCTAACCACACACCAAATTTGAACACAATCGGCTCAGCCGTTGCAGTTTTTGCGAGAAAACGCTTTTCAGCACCCCTCACGCGGCACGCGGCACGCGCAGTGGTAGGCACCCACATGAGTCGGCACTGGTCTCAAACAGGGTAGGTTGGATGGGGCTGCTCCGCAAAGAAGTCAGCTTGTCAATCGGACGTGTGGTTGCAGAGATATGAGCTTCTCAAAAGCGTCGCCACGGGTCGGGCCGGGCCGGGCCGGGCCGCTCATTATCATATTTTTCCCATATACCACGAAAGGACGAGCGAGCGCTTCACGCACGCTCGTAATAATAGGGTCCGGGAGAGAGGTTCGATTTATGTGCATAAAATGTTCAGTATCTTTTTTCTCGATTTTTTTCGGTCTACATCTCACAAGACCTTACACCGCCTTCCTAAATCTACCGATGAACTTTTCGTATTTTCAACAAACGTTCTTGGTGTTGTTCGTGACATCACTACGATGTAATTTATGGCAGGACTTGCGACTCTTGCGACCTCCGTGTGTTGAAGACCAAGGAGTAACGATGACGGACGACAGTGTGCTGAAGACCAAGATGATAACGGACGACAGTGTGTTGAAGACCAAGACGATGACGGACGACAATGTGTTGAAGACCAAGACGATGACAGACGACCGTGTGTGCGCCTATAAGTAGGTAAGCGTATCAAAAATGAGCCAATACATTCGTTAATGCCAGGCTGTGTTGGAACGTTTGTCATTCGAGACTAGTGTTGTTTCTCTCAAACAGATCGGTCATGCAGCTTTGATCGAGTAATATATTACCTAGGTATATTCGTACTGCCTTCCATGCTTTTTATACACGTTTGAGGTTATGCGTTGTTAGGATTGTAATTAAAGACACACGTATGTACAATTTATCTACATATTTCTGAAAGTTAAGATGTTTTGTATTAGGCTGATGCTGACCCATAAGGCGTAGCATCTTTGTAGCGTTTTAAAAAGTCTAGTGTGCTTTGAAGGCTTCTTTGTGTTTGACTTCTTTACCACATGTCGATTTGTCTGATATTGTATTGGCTGAAGATTCATCCAAGCATTAGCTACATGTCCATCGCATATGAATACTAAATGCATGGCAAACAATAACACACTGAATCCCAACATTTCCCGTCGGAGCCCTTCAAGCAAGATAGTTATGATAACAATAAGCATGCAATAGCCAGCTATATAATGAGCCCCTTCCCTGTGCACCCTCTCAGCAGGGGCCGACACTCCTCCCCTTCATCCTGTTGCTCCCTCCGCGTCGGAGGGCTGGGCTCCAGAGTTGGAGGGCCCGCCTCCTTCCTATGGGGTGCCGCGGCGGCCGGGTTTCCCCAGTCTGTGGCGGCCGGCGGCCGAGGAGACATGGCTCTGGCCCTGCTGCTTATCACGGGGGCAGTGCCTTTCGACGGCAGGACGGGGCACGGCCGGACCTGGGCCTGGTACGGCCAGCACGGCCAGCACGGCTCCGGCCAAGAAGTTCAAGCCGCCGCTGCCGCCGCCGATCATGGTGCCGCAGCAGCTCACGGTGCCGCAGCAGCTCAGGGTATGGCAACTCAAGACGCCGCAGGTCAGGGAGTCTCAGCTCAGGACGCGTCAGAGTCACGGGACGAACCAGCGGCTGCCGCGACCGCTGCTGCTGGTAGTGATCGACTGGGAGAGGTGCAGCGGCGGTTACTGCTGCTCCTGGATGTGATGCGGAGTCTGGTCAGGATCGGTCTGCAGCTGTCCGCCGCCACCGGTGAGTGTCCCGGGTCAGGATCGGTCTGCAGCTGTCCGCCGCCACCGGTGAGTGTCCCGGGTCAGGATCGGTCTGCAGCTGTCCGCCGCCACCGGCGAGTGTCCCGGGTCAGGATCGGTCTGCAGCTGTCCGCCGCCACCGGTGAGTGTCCCGGGTCAGGCTCGGTCTGCAGCTGTCCGCCGCCACCGGTGAGTGTCCCGGGTCAGGATCGGTCTGCAGCTGTCCGCCGCCACCGGTGAGTGTCCCGGGTCAGGATCGGTCTGCAGCTGTCCGCCGCCACCGGTGAGTGTCCCGGGTCAGGCTCGGTCTGCAGCTGTCCGCCGCCACCGGTGAGTGTCCAGGGTCAGGATCGGTCTGCAGCTGTCCGCCGCCACCGGTGAGTGTCCCGGGTCAGGCTCGGTCTGCAGCTGTCCGCCGCCACCGGTGAGTGTCCCGGGTCAGGATCGGTCTGCAGCTGTCCGCCGCCACCGGTGAGTGTCCCGGGTCAGGATCGGTCTGCAGCTGTCCGCCGCCACCGGTGAGTGTCCCGGGTCAGGCTCGGTCTGCAGCTGTCCGCCGCCACCGGTGAGTGTCCCGGGTCAGGATCGGTCTGCGGCTGTCCGCCGCCACCGGTGAGTGTCCCGGGTCAGGCTCGGTCTGCAGCTGTCCGCCGCCACCGGTGAGTGTCCCGGGTCAGGATCGGTCTGCAGCTGTCCGCCGCCACCGGTGAGTGTCCCGGGTCAGGATCGGTCTGCAGCTGTCCGCCGCCACCGGTGAGTGTCCCGGGTCAGGCTCGGTCTGCAGCTGTCCGCCGCCACCGGTGAGTGTCCCGGGTCAGGATCGGTCTGCAGCTGTCCGCCGCCACCGGTGAGTGTCCCGGGTCAGGATCGGTCTGCAGCTATCCGCCGCCACCGGTGAGTGTCCCGGGTCAGGCTCGGTCTGCAGCTGTCCGCCGCCACCGGTGAGTGTCCCGGGTCAGGATCGGTCTGCAGCTGTCCGCCGCCACCGGTGAGTGTCCCGTGTCAGGCTCGGTCTGCAGCTGTCCGCCGCCACCGGTGAGTGTCCCGGGTCAGGCTCGGTCTGCAGCTGTCCGCCGCCACCGGTGAGTGTCCCGGGTCAGGCTCGGTCTGCAGCTGTCCGCCGCCACCGGTGAGTGTCCCGGGTCAGGCTCGGTCTGCAGCTGTCCGCCGCCACCGGTGAGTGTCCCGGGTCAGGCTCGGTCTGCAGCTGCCCGCCGCCACCGGTGGGTGTCCCGGGTCAGGATCGGTCTGCAGCTGTCCGCCGCCACCGGTGAGTGTCCCGGGTCAGGCTCGGTCTGCAGCTGTCCGCCGCCACCGGTGAGTGTCCCGGGTCAGGATCGGTCTGCAGCTGCCCGCCGCCACCGGTGGGTGTCCCGGGTCAGGCTCGGTCTGCAGCTGTCCGCCGCCACCGGTGAGTGTCCCGGGTCAGGCTCGGTCTGCAGCTGTCCGCCGCCACCGGTGAGTGTCCCGGGTCAGGCTCGGTCTGCAGCTGTCCGCCGCCACCGGTGGGTGTCCCGGGTCAGGCTCGGTCTGCAGCTGTCCGCCGCCACCGGTGAGTGTCCCGGGTCAGGCTCGGTCTGCAGCTGCCCGCCGCCACCGGTGAGTGTCCAGGATCAGGCAAATGAACGGTGATGCCGTTCAGATATGTATCCAATGGAGGCAACTGCCGCTGACTTTGTATGATGCTGAAATGTCATCGACTGATTTAGTGGACAGGCGAAGCGTTTACCTGTTTTTACCATACTTTGCTTCTGAACTGAATTTACCGAGTTAAATCGAGTACATCTGTTCATTACTAACCATTAGTTGCTGCGTTAACGCAAATCAGAAACACTCAGAGGCACAAGTTGTTTGCGTTTTGAAGTAGTGTGCTCGAGCTGCCAAGCGCCAAGTCCTTAATGTCGCCGAGTACAACATCTTGGTAATTAGCATGCATAAACTTCACGTCTTCACTGATAGGTCAACAATTCATCGTTTAAGAAATGTACGCTTCTGTCTTGGTCATTTTTCAGATAATAACTAAGGGTTGACAAACTAACATGGTTCCCTACACCTAAGGTGCACGCTGCTTGTCTGCTCCGAAATGTGATTTGTATATTTCCTCTCCCTTCTATTAACATCTAAACATTCATATTACCTAGTATTTTAAGAGAACTTTCAAGGTTATAAGTTAAGTTAAAAGTAGCAAAAGAATACATTTTGGCACCATTATGGCGCCCTCTTCAGTGAACAGCTCACCGAAGTAGGCGCCACAATCAGTGTCGAACTATATGTTTTTGCCACTCTGAACTTATTATCTTGACACCTTGAACAATAAGAAGTAAGCTAAGGTAACCTGAGTAAAAAAACACGTAAGAACATGACGATAAAGTCGTGCATATCTAAACATTCATAAAAACAGCGTAAAGGCATTTTGAACATTTTGTTTGTGGAAAAGCTTTATACATTTCCTGGAGGTTATATAACAAAATACAATGGAAATGCGCATTGCTCTTGATCGACTCTAATGTAGTTAGTACGTAGGTTAAGTGTGTGTGCCACGAAGCTTGTTTGTCTGCCTGTAGCGTACAACCAGACGCCGTTATTTTTGTCATTCGTCCGTATCTGTTGCGTTGTATATGCAAATTTGAAGATCCCCTCTCGCTTTTGAACAGGCGCGGCGGCCGCCTCTCCAGCAACACCGGCGTCTGAGAGTCCACGACGACCGTCCGGAGTGCTGCCAGACCTACTACGGGACTGCCCCGCTCTCTGCCCCAACCGGTCCGGTGACAATGTGATCCGACCAGACCAGCAGCATCGCAGCATCGGACCTCATCTCAGGCAGTACAACAGGGGCACCAGCGTAGTCATCAACGGGAGGGTGAGCCAGGAAATCAGAGGGAGGAGTAGCAGGGAGGTCGGACCAACTCGGAACCCTGCTGGTGGTGTACTTGTTCTGCCGGAGAGAGGACCGCTGAGGTCACGGTGTCCCCCTCTGGAGGGAGGGCGCCGCACGGCCCACCGCAGCGGGACGGTGGCGCCACCTGCGGCAGCGGAGCGGTTCAGCGCCGTCCGAGCTGCGGGCAGGGAACTGCGGAGATGTGCGGAGGCGTTCGAACGCAGCAGGGGCCGCTAGGTGGGACGAATCTGTGACGAAGTTGTGACAAAGTGACGTCGATGGCACAGTTCAGGACGATGACGTCAGATACACTGCCGACAGTGCTGATCGTGTAGTGTGTAGCGCGCTTGTACATACAATAGCTGTAGACATTCGTCCCTTATGTAAGCTTCAGATGTAGTACGCTCAATGGTTTCTCGCTATGGACCTCGAGCGAGACAAACGTTCTGAGTGCAATGCTTATGAGTGGTGGTGTAAGTTTCGGAGACGACCATTCGGGTGCTCGTCATGCAGTCTGTGCCGCTTTGAAGGTGTTTGCTATCTCCATACCGCCGAATCTCAATTATCATGCGATTCCAAAACATCGGAATCTTAATGCAGGAAAACACTCATTCTCTTTTACAGTTTTAATGGAAGCAATGTAACAGACAATAATGTTTTGGGTTGTATTTGGATAAAAACTAAAATATGCATGAGCTATATTTTAAAGTAATTAATATTTTAAGCAATTTAAATGTACATTTCTTGACAAAGCGAGTTTAATCCAAAATATGACTTTTTAACTTGTTTCTTGATTTATGTGCGCATGAATCTGCCATTTTTGACCAGTGTCATTTTATTTTTATTCGGAACTAAATAAAAAAGCAAGTTTTGAAATAAATTGTTGCTGAGGTGCCAAAAATACGAGCTACTGCTTATCCCTATTCCATGCGGGCGGCCATAATTTCATTAACCTGCGCGGGGGGGGGGGCAGATTCTGCCCCCCCCCAGATATTTCGAGAACCGCTCGGTCGATTTCGATGGGACAACACCATTTGATTCGTCATTAAAATATTATTTGAAGATCTTTTTGGATCCCGACATTTTTTTTTTGTGCGTTCAAAAGGGGGGGGGAATACGAAAATTGGGGGGTGTTTTATGAAGTCATTGCGGTCATGTGGTTCCGCCAATTTTCATGCAACAAACGTTTTTGAGCTTGAAATGTAATGTTCTTCAATATATCGAAAGACAAGTACCAAAATAAAAAATAATGGGGGTATTCAGGTGATGTAAAATGGGGAGGATTTTCTTATAACAATTATGTACTTTTCATGATTGTTTGGGACGATATGAACCTCACATGTGGGCATTATTTTCTGTAATTTGTTAAATGTAATATATTGCGCATAGGCGGATGCAGGTAAACAACGTGGGGGACACCATGCGCGTAACGCTTTTTTATCATCTTGCTAATTTGAAGGTGGACCTAATTTGAGGGAGGGTATCGCCTCCCATTTTTGTTGTACCTGAGTGCGCCTCTGCCTAAAAATATATACAATTCCAGTATGTATTATGTATATTGCAGTGAAAATGTTTCTGACGCATTTATTGCACCGCAAACTGCGAAGGAAGCATGCGCCACACAACCTCATTCGTAACACCCTCCCCAAAACAGGAGCATGGCACCGCCTCTGCTGGGCCGGTTTTCTTATTATTTTTTACACAACACATGTTTATTAATGTTGGGCAAAGTCAGCAAATTTCAAGACGCTAAGCCCAGCAGTTTAGGAGCAACAAGCGAAAAACAACCGGGGGAGGGCAGAATCTGCCCCCGCAGGGAGCATGGTTAATGTTAAATGTTTGATTCAATAGCGATATTGGTCTTGGCAGTTGTATAATTGTGACATGTAGCTAATTGTACAGTGAATGTTGTGGAATGAAAGCGGAATGCTGTTTCAAAACACACCCAACATGTCTTTCACACAACGGTTTATCCGTCACGTCGGATAAAAACGTATCTTTCACTGAACGTGAAAAATGTACATACTTGTGTGTTCTGTGTTGTGTCTATGTCGTATTTCTAGTATGGTAAGCGTTCTTGGACTACTAGTTACTACCGAAGTGCAAAAGGAACATGTACCTATGCATCATTGCTCCAGTATTCGGTAGAGTTGTGAAGTGGTCGCAATTTGTTTTAAATGTTTGTTCTCAGTTTGCCCACAGTTAGTACAGTTATACAGAGTGACTTTAATATTTCAGAGCGACAGTGTGAACATATACCGCAGAAATACACAATTGATGCGAGGGATATGTTTATACGGGGTATCACTCTCCCAGCATTCATCATGCATGAGTGCGCGCTATGCTCATGGGCGTAGGATCGTTTTGAAAAGTGTGTGTGTGGGGGGGGGGGGGGGGGGGGGGGGGAGCAGCCGCAGTGGCGGATCTAGGTTTCGGGGATAAATTTCGCTCAGTTTCGTCAGCGAAAAGTTGTTGACCTGGGGGGGGGGGGGGGGACTTCCCGGAAACACAAATCTTGACTTCCCGGAAACACAAATCACAAACTCAAGGGGGGCAATTGACTGATTTTCTCTAACGTAGATCCGCCACTGGCCAGCCGTAAAATTATTTATACATTAGAAATGGTGAAAAGTTATTTTTGGTGACCTCACACTTCATCTCCGGCTAAGTGGTTGACAAGTATCCAAACCCTGGTTCGCAATAAGACACATCTAAAACATATGCGAAATTGTCAAATTAGTCATACGCGGGGAGCCATAAATGAATCAACCATGGCCATATTGCCTTGAAATTACGCTTGGATGTTGTCTACGCTTGGTCCTCAAATAGATGTATTCAGTTATTTGAATACTTTTGAGAGAAAAAAATAAGATTTTGTGGAACTTCCCCAGATGAGTTGTATATTCTTTTTAGGGTCAAAAACTCACAATTTCACAAATCTGATATCCACATTTTCAAGAGAATGTCATTTCCTTTCCTTTGGCGCTTTTTATTTGCAATTTGTTTCAAAACTCGATTTATACGAATGTTCAAACATTTATCGTTATTTCACCAAAAATGGCGTGACATGACATCATTACAACGTCATTATCTCACAAAGTATTTGACCGACTTCATGGCAATTTTGCAGGAATATGTACAATTGATGTAGCATAAATAGCACAAAGTTTAACGTTGATATCTAAAACAGTTTCTAAGTTATTGAGCAAATTCTGGAAGGGGATATATTCTGCCTCCCTCAGCGGGGCGCGAGTTAAGTAATGGTATTTAATAAATAGGAGCGATCGTAGAGGGATTAATTACCCAAAAGTGGAGGGATCTAAAGGGTTCGAAAAGGTAAAGGTCCGCACGGCCGCATATTTGGAAATGTCTTATAAAAAAAAATCCAGACCTATCATACTTAGGGAGCTATACGTAAGTCAAAAATACCAGTAAGACGCCGTAGTTGGCGATGAACGAGCGAGCGCCAACTAAATGTATGGTGAAATTCAACTCGATCGGGCAAGTAGTTTCTGAGATACACAAAAAAGGTGAGCACGTGCGCACGTGCACAGGGACCCCACCCCTGACTTGTGGGAAAGTGGCGACTACGAGGTCCCTAGCTACACACCAAATTTGAACACAATCGGTTCAGCCGTTCCTGAGATATAGAATAGGGGTGTGCACGTGCGCACGTGCAGAGGCACCCCACCCCTGACTTGTGGGAAAGAGGCGGCTGAGAGGTCCCTAACCACACACAAAATTTGAACACAATCGGCTCAGCCATTCCTGAGATATAGAATAGGGGTGTGCACGTGCGCACGTGCAAAGGCATCCCACCCCTGACTTGTGGGAAAGAGGCGGCTGAGAGGTCTCTAACCACACATCAAATTTGAACACAATCGGCCCAGCTGTTGCGGAGTTTTTGCGAGAAAACGGGAAACTATCAAAGCGTTCAAAGTTGTAGCATTCAATAGTTGTCCCATCCAAAATCGCAGCCAACAACGCTTGCGACATCCAAAATTGGCCCGGGTAGGGGACATCTTTATCAGCCAAAATCGCCGCATCCAAAATGGTACTCGCCGCATCCAAAACCGTGGCATACAGCCACATCCAAAGCCGTGGCAGTCAAGCTTGCGACATACAAAACTGTCTGGCTCGGTCATATTTGGCACTACTAGTTGCAGTGAAACCCGCTGGATGGAGGGAGTAGCGTGGTGATGACGTAGTCGCTCTGGCACGCAAGTCGGCTACAGTGGAATGTGTTTATGCGAATGGACATCTGATACCACACTGGATCCGGCGTCGCCTCGCATCGGTCGGGAGCTGTCGGGGTGGGAGAGGGTGAGCGGTGCATACCGACGGAATGGGAAGCGTCACATCGCGACCGTGAAAAAGCTAATGGTAAAACTAAAGCTAAGTTTTATGCTGCGTTGACCACTACGACACTTGTTGCTAAGGCCAAGAAAATCGCTCACGAGGATGGGCGTTAGCTGCCACGTTTCGATATGCGATTACCGGCCCATTCCGGTAAACCTCATGGTACTAGCTTATGTGGGCGTTGGGAACCATGCATGTACAGTCGGTCTAATCAGTATCTTCCCTTACCATGTTTCTAAAACTCATAATTTCACTTTTGTGTACATGAATGACTGATTTAAGGGAACATGTGGTACCTGCCTAGGTACGTACCACATGTTTCCTTAATTCAGTCCTTCATGTACATACACAGAAATTAAATTAGATGAGTTTTATAAACATGGTAAGGGATACTTATAAGACCGACTGTACATACATGTACTTGTACACATAACGTTTGTTGAGCCCCAGTTGAGTCTCGGCACACTGCACACGATGAACACTATCGGAAGAAGACTTGTTGATATGTATAAAGGAATAAAGGCCTTGAAGAGTTGTCATCTTGTTATGATTAGCGGGAAGTTCATGGCTTTATTCATAAATATTTTCCCGCAATTATATAATTAGAAGTTTTTTTCCGCCCGCTTATATTGCGCACATTCAGCCCCGAACGCCAGTATTAAAAACTCGAATTATATATTTTTACTTGAACTATGTATAGCCGTTTAAACCAAACTTCAGTTTTTTAACTTCAGTTTAAGGCTTTTCTAAATCGAACTTTATCTTTTTTAAATCAATTGTAATACACAATTGTCAATACCTACTACCGCACTCCAGATGTAAATCTGATAGTATCGCCGTCTGATAGATTGTGAGTAATTCCGTCTTTCAGAACCGAACGTAAGTTCGTGTGCATAACGCACCCAACGAATCTGTATAGATTCACATCCCAACACCCAACATGACACCTAGGCGTAATGTCCAGGTTGTGATGCTGACCCCCGCATGGAAGGCGTGCGCTTGAGCGCTTCGCCGACTTGATCGCCCTTGATACTTCCCCGGATGACCCTCGCTTGCAGAAACGACCAGCCTACAACTTTACCTCCAGGAAAGATAGTAACCGCCGCCGGACGATGATGACTTTGACTAAGCCTCGACATGACCGACACGGAAAGGTTTTGAGGGACAGTGATGCATGTGTGGGGGAGTTGGGTGGAGAAGAGCTCGAAGAAGTGCTCAGTCTCTTCCCAAAAGAGAATATGTGGTCCCTTCTGAATGTGGATGTGTGCGATGTGTCTGCTGTCACCTCGCCGTTGCGCAAGGCAGCCGTGTATGCCTCTCGGGTTTAATACGGTAAACACGCTGACGTAGGCGCGGGCGACTGGCGTCGTGAGTGGGCTGCCGTCAAGCCCGGGGGGGGGGGGTCCAAAGTTCATATGGCAGCACGGCGTACATTTTCCTACTAGGCCATAGGGTTCCATGTTAAAAAGCCATTTTACGGGCCCACGTTTTTTTTACCTGCAACCGATACAATACAAAGTAGCTAGAAATCAAGAGTGAACATTTTTCTTTCGATTTCCGGGTTCAAAAGTGTACGCCGTGAGGTTCGTTTTCGAGCTATTAAGCATCTCGTGAACCCATGCAGATCGAGCGATGGCCAAGCGCGGGTTCGAATCCCGCTGCAGACAACAATTTTTCAATTCGACGGAATGAGGAAACGACGTGAATAGTCACTGACTGTGTCCTTTTTTAAATATTATATTATTGCTAATGATCTCATATCAACTAAATAATTAATATATTATATATTCATTAATGCATTTATTATTTAGTTATTATCATGTGAGAAGACCATTATTAATGCAATAATATTAAATATAGGTATCGTACGTGATTAGGAATATCATATTTTAGGCAACATACTGTGGCAAAATATCCGATCTAGACATCAGTATTCTTGATTTGCACTATATTATATATATATATTGGTGCCACTTTTCTACCCGCTTACCCACGAGACGTGGGTAGTTACTACCCACGTGGGTAGTTGTGGGTAGCACAAGCAATCATTTGGCTGAAGTGGGTAGTTGGCGGGTAGCAGAATTTTCAACTTTTCAAAAAAGGATAGTTTTAAACCTTATTTCAGTGACTGGGCTTTCATTTCAGCAATATCATTCAAGTTTATTGCATGCATTTGCATAATTTAAAGGTTTTTGCTTTCATTTTCTTCAATCCCAAAATAGTACAATTTATGTTGAGGGTAGTTGTGGGTAGTTGACAGCTTATTTGAGCACGTGGGTAGTCGTGGGTAGTTGAACAGTGTTTGCGGCGAGGCGCGGGTAGTCAGCCAGTTAGGTGTCAAGGATGTATATTACGAGCGAGGCCGAAGGCCGAGCGAAGTCTTACCAAACTTGCGGGGAAAACAATACAAATTCCAAGGCTGTTAACACGACAATGACTGCTAACAGAACTGACACAAATTAAATAATTCAATTATAAACACATTCCACTAACTAACCAGAAACTGGAATATAAAGCGAGACGCGGACCAATAAATACCCTGCCGTCGGTGACGAAGAATGCCACTGCACGGGAGTGAATGCAAAGGCTGTACAAATATGTATTATTCTTGATTGAAACACGAACGCCATACTTGCCGCGAATGTTGTGCATTCATATTTGGTATATTATTCCAAATCTGGTAGTGACCTTCATTTGTTGGTATGTTTTCTAGTTTTTATAGTATATTTTTAGTATATACTAAAACAAACTTTGAAGTACCCAGTGTTCTATTGCCCTGCGTCAAGCCCACGAATCAGTCACGTTCTTCTGCGCGTATTGCCGCGCATTCCGAGCCCCGTACCTTCCCGCCTTTAAACCGCACCTTGGCAGATTTCTTCGAGCCCGGGTTCCTTATCGTGAGTGGAGATCATGCGCCAACCATCATCACTGTGCCCTTAGACCAGTTTTTCACTTCCGCCCGGTCTAACTACCATGAGGACTACCCAGCCCTGCCTACGCGTGCTTCCGGGTCAACCTTCTTCTCCCCGACTGCCACTGCTGCCGCTGTTCCAGCTGTTTGTGTTGAGTCGCCGACCGTTCACCACCCCTCAGCCAAACCTGATGTCATACGAGTCCGGTCCTCAACCGCTCACGCCCTACCTACCAAACCTGTTGAGGCGTCTCCATCCGTGACCGTGCTCCGCAATGCTGTCGGTCAACCCGTCGAATTCATGAACAAGCATTTCCTGTCGCCCTACTTCTTGAGTGTCAACAACGTAAAACATCTTGTTTCCAACCTTATGGCCTCTTCGTCCAACGATTGTGTGTTCGTCGCTATGAAGCGTTCTTCGGCTACTCAACCTAGTGCTCCCGTCCTTTGCTCCCGTTCTTCGGCTACTCAACCTAGTGCTCCGTCCTGCGCGGGCTATGAAGCGTTCTTCGGCTACTCAACCTAGTGCTCCCGTACTGCGCAGTATGTTCGTGGAGTATTGTCGTGTAACTGGTGTCAGTGCTGGTGTGACTGATTTGGAGAATGGAGGGCCTGTTGCCGCATCAATGCTGCCTCTTCTCGCGGCTTGTTTCGGCATCAACCTCGTGCTGTGGGAATCGGGTGGTGTGATGGCTGTGTACGGGTGTTGTCGGACTCCGTGCTGTGCATTGGCGGATCTCTGCCACGTCGACCCAGATTGACCATGTGGAGTATTGGAAGACCTCTGAGTGTGCATGGCTCGCAACTTGCGCCCGTGACGAGGTTTCTTCCACACCGCGGCTATTTGGGTTTTTGAGTGCCTCCTCTACTCAGGTATCAGAGGGAGCACCTGGTAATTGTGTATTTGTGACTGTCGCTAACACGTTGGGTCTTTCGGCTGCCTGACGCAATTTGCGACAGGAGTATTATGAGCATCTATTGTTCACCGCCCATTCTTTAGATGTCTCTTTTAGAACTGTCGATGCCCTCAGGGTTGACGGCTCGCCTGTGCCTGGCAAATTATTGATTGATCTTTCTAGGTTTTTCGATATTCCAATTGTAATCGTTACTCGCGAGGACGAAAATTTGTGTGTTGTCAGTGATGATGAGGAAAGGTCAGATATCGCTATCTGGGGATATAGATCCCAAGGAGCATATGGGCGTGTGTGGTTTAAGGAATTCTTGGGTGTGCGTCTCTTTGCTAGCCCGCCCACATTGTCGTCCGTTTTGCATCAGCAGCTTGTTGGTTCGGGTGTAGATGACGATCTCGGGCGCGCGTTTTGGCATGCCACCAAGCTATTAGGGAGAGTGCTTTTCAACCCTCATTTTCGCGTAGCTATGCGATAGGATTTCGGCGATAATTTTACGACGGGCGACAGTTTGTGGCATGAAATTCATCTAACATCACGAGGTCCTATACCAACGCAAAATATGCAGGCTCGATTGTTTTTGTTTCTCTTCAAACATGTATTCTACACTTCACTCTATCAAACATTTGCCAATAAAGAGCTTGCACATGGTTCAACAAAATTACTTTAAACATAGGTACTTATGCACATGATGCGCTCTGAATGCAGCGTCTAAATGGGCAGAATATACAGACTTCACTTACACTTTCCTACAACACAGTACTGGCCAACATACATTGCATTTCAGTTCGTGGATCGCATCATTTAGGAGTAGATATCACGACTGTACGTACTGATTCTTTAGTTTAGTTAAAAGAGAACAGACCGTCAAGGTGTAAGTTCTTCGCAATACGAAATACAAATTTATCTTACATTCCTGAATCAGGGGCAGCGGTACATACAAACAATAGCGGACACGACAGCATGGGCTGAGGCAAGTGGATATGTTAAATATCTTTAATTCACTAATGTCCCACAGCGGTCAGCGGTAGGTACAGAAACGAAAACAACGCCTGTTAACATTGAGCGAATGACGTGTATCGCTAAACAATGAACACCAACATATGTGAACATGAAACACATTGTCCACTGAAGATTAATGCGATTTGTCACCTAAATACAAGCAAAGTCTAACTCAAGCTTGCTGGCCTGCAGCAGCAGACTAGCCGCCTCGCGGGCACGCTTCACCTCCTCGACGTGTTTTTGCGCAGTCATACCTCCCTGTCTCGCCTCATCTACCAGGCTGGTGACACGTTTGTCAAACTCGATCCAGAAACTTGCAATGGTTTTGCCATATTTGTGTGGCTTACGTTTCGCGGCCTTGATCAGGTCGGACACAGTTTCGATCACATCACGTTGATTACATATCGTTATCACTCGCGACCGACCCGCTACGGAGACCTGCATTTTTCTTGGAGTCACTGGAGTTCCTGAACAAGCGACTGTAGTCGACTCCGCATGGTTCCGCGTCCGCCTGCGCCGCCCCAGCGCCTGCGGTCACGGCCGCAGGCTCGGCGGCCGCGTCATGCCAGACGGCAGGCCGGCCGCCAGGCGGCGCTGCGGAAGCCGGGCCGGCCGGCGGCGGCTCCGACCTGGCCGGTCGCAGGGGCGCAGACAGGCCACACTCTGGTGCGGTCGGAGTGCGAGGAGACCCAGATTCATCGGTCACGTGCCGGGCGCCGCCGGCCATGGCCGCGGGCTGCGGACTGGTCGGAGCTGGATGCGCTGACGTCAGCGGTCTGGGAGGCGCAGTCAGGCGCGGCTCGGAGGGGGACGGGTAGCTGATGGCCTGCCGGAGCCCAGCTGCCCTGACAGCGGGTACCCGGCCGTGGCCTCTCCCCCGGCCCTGGGAGCGGCCTGTCCAGTGACGTCCACGATCAGCTGTTGCAGGGTGACCTGATCCGCTATCCTGATGGGGGGCGAATCCGATAATTTCCTGACGAGGAGTTCACCAGACTGCGTGTATGCCGAATGAATTTGATGGTCCTTTTTCAGCTGCAGCAATGTCTTGAAAATCACCTGGCGTCTTGGTGTCAGCGACTCTGAGATTTAGAGTCCTGTTCCCCGCAGTGTATATTTGGATCGAAAGAGAATGTCTCTTTCACGACTTGCTAGCAGCCGAGTAAAACTACTAAGATATTTCCAGTTCGCAGACGGAATGCAGCTTTCACCTGATTCATGTCGAGCTTGTGATTCATGAATTGCTCGACCATGTACTGGACGATTGTTCCAGTCTCCTCTCGACGGACGGGCTCGGGAATAGCAGGGCCAGAGAATATTAAACTCACAAGCCTGTTGCGCTGGTTTATGACGTCCTGCTCCTTCTCTATTTCGTCAATTCGGTGCTTCAAGTAACTTAGTTCTTGGCGGAGCTGATCATTTTCCATCTTCAGTTCACTTCGCCAATCAGGAGCGCTGGTCTGTGGGCTCAGCGAGCTCGGCTGAAGTGGCGAGGCTGCTTTGCGTTTCTTCGTCATCTACCTCCGACGTGATCACGAACAGCAGCCCCACAGGTCACGGCCCCGCAAAAGGCTTTCACTGAAAATCCCCTCCCTCTGTCTCTATGCACGTTCAGTACGGCCACCTGTCTGCCGAGCCCGCCTGCCGAGCCCGCCCGCCGAGCGGAGCGTGCGGCCGCACACCCGACCACGGTCAAGGTCAGCCGACAACTGCCTCAGCCGACAAAGGCTCTATTGTTAGCGTCGTTGAAGACGGTGTCGCCACACCATCACCCATAGTTATAATCAACAATTCTAAGTTGCCTGGCACTCCTGTTGCCGATACATCTAAAGTTTTGGGTGACGTTAAAATTCGAGGGGGTTTAACTGAATCTGTTGCCGTTTTATTGGACAAAATTAAGCGTCCAAGTTGCTGCTGCTCTGGCGGCTACTAAAAGGAGGATAGTTGATACATCTAAAGAAGTTTTCACATCGGTTTATTTCTCCGGCTGGGCACCTGCGACCGAATATGTGGCAGATAAAACAACATGTGGTAGAGTTATTGGGCATAGAATACGCCACTGGGCGACGCAGCAGTTAAAGTTCACCAGTATTTGCAGTCAGAAATTGAAAACCCTCTGGATCCTGAAGACCAAATCGTTTCTCGGTTGTGCGTACATTGGGGGTCTTTGCTTTGTTGATCAACAGCGTTGGCAGTTATTATAAATTGCTAAAGGTTTTAAGTGTCACTAATCCTTTACCAACCATGTACGAAGCGTCTAAAGTATTGTTCGTTAATGGCTTTTATTTCGTTATGGTATTTATACGAACAGCGTATTCCACTTTGGTTGTCGTGTTTGAAACAGATGGTTATTTTGTTGGGTCCATGAATCTTTCCGACAACGTAACGCCTTATAAGGTACTTTAATAGAGGTAGGGGCGTAAGGTTTCAGTCACGTGACCTCCCAGCGCACGTGCAACCAATCGCCGGGATCCTCCAGTGTGGTTGGCTCCAAGGAATCTCAGTCAGCTGATACTCCCATTGCTTTAACATGGAGATTTTGCAATGCTTTTTAGGGAAAAAATATTTAGGTACTAAATGACATCGCAGGTGGATTCATGACCCGGGTATGGATAGAAGATAGAACAAGGTATTTTTGCATCACCCGGCGGTAGCTTTTCCCGCCTTATTTTCCTCACCAGAACGTCTCAATCACAGCCCACAAATCGCACGCGTTCGGATAGAGCGCTTATGGAGGTGGTATCCGTGGCGGTGGGTGGTATTTTCGGATGGAGGGGGGGGGGGACAAACCCAGGGGCCCCTTCGATCAAAGCGGCCCCATCTCACGGTACCCCCCCCCCCCTAAAAAAATGGCGCGAAATGGTATCTCCTCGGATTTAAGCCACTATATTTTGCAGTGACCTAAATAGTCGCAAAAAACGTCGGACAGGCCCATGTTGAAGTCTCGGGCCTTCCGAGGGCCCCTCAGGCCTACCGAGGGACCCCTCATGCTCACCAAGGGCCCAATCAGGCCATACCGAGGGTCCCATCAGGCCTACCGAGGGCCCCTCAGGCTCACCAAAGGCCCCTCAGGCCTACCGAGGGCCCCTCAGGCCTACCGAGGGCCCCTCATGCCTACCGAAGGCCCCTCAGGCCTACCGAGGGCCCCATCAGGCCATACCGAGGGTCCCATCAGGCCTACCGAGGGTCCCATCAGGCCTACCGAGGGCCCCTCATGCCTACCGAAGGCCCCCTCAGGCCTACCGAGGGACCCCTCAGGCCTACCGAGGGCCCCACCAGGCCATACCGAAGGTCCCATCAGGCCATACCGAGGATCCCATCAGGCCATACCGAGGGTCCCATCAGGCCTACCGAGGGCCCCTCATGCCTACCGAAGGCCCATCCGGCCAGGGCCACCTCAGGCCGACTGGGGGCCTACTGTCGGCCTTAGAGGGCCCCTCAGACTGGCTGGGGCACCTCGGGGCCTTCGGTCAACTTCTTGAAGGGTCCCTCTGACAAATTTATGTGTTGGGGGGGGGGGGGGGTAAATCATGTTCCCCACCACTACTCTTTGAGTGAGGGGAAGCTTATTAAAAAGAAATGCGTCAACCGAGCCGCCCAAGACTACCTTAAGTAACTTTGACCGCCTGAACTGTTGCCATCTGACGTCACGACCAATCGGAGAGCAGAATTTCAAATTACGTAAATATACTTAATTATTTTTAAAACGTGTTAAAATCCGGAGGAATTTATAGTGAAGTGTCAATCTAAAAAAAATATGTTTTATTAATTTGCTTTTCATCAAACACATAATAGTAGTGACTTAGGTACCCTGCAACTAGTCCATTATTTGTTTGTCAGAAATGGCGGTAGCTAATGCGCCAGTTCACTAGATAGTGCGCCAGTTTACTAGACAAACCCGGGCCTCCAATCAGATTCCTCCATTTGGTCACATGTCCTCTTGCCACCCACCTGATCTACCTAATGTAACTAATCCTTTCGAGGGACTGAGTGCCAAGTTGAGCAAATACATGCCTTGGAGTGAGAAATCCGAACCCCATGCGTGTCATTATGTGGATGTAGAATCAACAGTACGCATGGGTCCTCATTTCTATGGCATGCGTTCCGATAGCGATTCTAAATTTGAAAACATAACAGCTTATTGGGATGATAGAGGCAAATACTATTTGGATGTAGAAGGCGATAGGAATTGTGTATTCCGAGCTATTAGTGTAGCTTTATGTGGCACTCAAAATCTGGCTTTAAAAATAAAAATAAAGTAATACACAATTGTAATATATATTATAGAACGATGTATCGACGATGCCCAAACCGAATTTCAAAGCAATATCTATATTGTTGACTGACTTATGGCTCTCTAAGTATGATAGGTCTGGATTTTGTATTCGACATTTCCAAATATGCCGCCCGGCTTCTTCTGACCTTGAATGCGGCCGCTGCCACCTGTCATAGGTCATCTCCACCAGCACCAAAATATCGATCGCCGGAGCGACTCGAACTCACGTTGCCGGTGGGGGGGGGGGGGGGGGGGAGGGGATCATTCTATAGTCTAGCGCTCTCCCGACTGAGCTACGGGGCGAACTTCACTCGGGCACGGATATTGAACCAAAACAAGCGACCGAAGGGAGAGAAACGGCTCAAAAGGATCCACAAGCCTAGAAAGCGTCGGCCATTCCTCCCCGGCCCCACCTGTGCCTACGCTTATGCAGAGGTCTATAAATGGCGAGATTTGTCGCTCACGACGAATCTAAGTCAATTTCTGTCGCACGATGAAAATTCCCCGGTAAGAATTGTCGCCACATATCAAGCAAAATACTTTCAGTTACATGCCTGGATGGGTGTTTCACAAGCGAAGCAAAATGGATGCCAAATTTGAAATCAACGTCACAAAATGTCCTAGAAACTACCAGATTCCAAAAAGTTCATCTCAGGTCATCGGAGGCCAGTGGCCTCGGTTGACCTGTACAAGTGCATGACCCCAGTGGAACATATAATAATGTAAAATGGATGCCAAATTTAAAATCGGCGTCACAAAATGTCCTAGAAACTGCCATAGGGGAAACAAAGTCATATTTTTTTTCTTCTAACCGCCACCCATTAATAGGTGACCAGGTCCATTAATAAAAAAAGGAATTTTAGTATACTTATAAGAAATGAAATATTTCATAGACAGAATAATTTTCCAAACAGTTAAAACGCGTCTCATTTTCATGTTATTCCAAGATGTTTGTTGGTATCGATAGACGCAAATCAGCCTAGCAATTGAAATTTAACATTGTGAAAACCTGGGCTGTGAGACACTGCCTCACAGCCCAAACGCGTGTTTCGCCCAGATTTTTGGCTGTATCTCAGCGTAACAGCACGCGCTGAGTTTTCGCCGGACGCTTCCGTTCAGGAGAAATTAGATGCGGCGTCAACGCGGCAGCAGCAAAGGGCCTTTGCGACAGGCCCGTGATTACAATGTTTCGGGATATTTTGAATGTGGATCTTTTTCTAATGGTTTAACACGCGCCCTGGAGGGGGGGGGGGGGGGCGGATTTCGCCCCCCCCCCCTATGATCTCGAAAACCACGCAACGTAGCGACAAGCGGGAAACGACGTTAGATAGCTTGAGACAAGCTCTTTCGAAAGTATTTCGGTTTTTTTTTCAGGTCAATATTGAGGTCACCAGAGGTCATCAAGGGTCAGATTTTCAAGTTTTCAAGACTTCGGTTCGAACACCCCCAAATATCTCGGGAACTATGATAGTTAGCAGCAAACGGAAAAAAAAACAATCGAAAGTCATTGCAAAATGCAATCGACATAGGTGTCCTCAGATTTGAGCTCAGGTCAATAGTTTAGGCTCCAGAGGTCATCGAATGTCAAAAAGGTGATTTTGTTTTCAAAACTGTTTTCCCCAAATAACCTTTTACCTAATAAAGATGAAGCAATAATGTTTACGCCATCGCGTGTCTTGTCAAGGCGCTTCGAATCATATGCATGGTGACCGGGTTAGGTCAACTGAGAAATTTGACCTCAGGTCAAGGTCAAGTGGTGACCCAAGTTGGTCATGTTGCATATTGGGAGACGTGTCTCGACGAGACAAACATATTGGTACCGTGTTCTCTTCTCTATCTTCCTTATGTCGATAGTTATTGATAAAAACGTGTTGGCGGTCACAAAATTGACCTGACCTTAGGTCACCGATATTAGAAATCCGAGATTGACAAATTGTTGGTATCTATGACCTTATGAAGTCCTGCAAGATTGAAACCGATAGGCGTAAAACTGTGGCTGTGGTACTACAGCAAACGTTTTGGAGTTGAGGTCATCACGTGACCTGGTCTGGTGACCTGACCTGAGATGACCTGAGGCCAAAAAATTTACATAATGCGGGAAGTTCATTTCTAAACAGGTATACAAAAAACGGCGGCGCGCAGCGTCGCCGTTTTTGCACTATTCTTGAAAAACCGGAGGGGTGGGCGGATTTCGCCCCCCCTCCAGGGCGCGTGTTAATATCTTTATTAAACTTACTTTTAATGGCAGATACCATTAACTTATGTAATAGATACATATTGCTGCAAGGAGATCGGCGGACCGCCCAACCGCCCAGACTTGGATTACAAATAGGACATTATATTTCGAAGCATTTTTCTTAGCCGTGTTCTTCGCATATACCTAATGATTTTATGTGTAGGCTCTGGAGTCCTATTCTTAACATGCAGTCGCACAATTCTTGTCAACCAGCAGAATGAAGTCATATCGAAAGCCTTACGTGCCGCGTGCCTTACGTGGTACGTCCGTTTGTAGCGGTGAAGTATTAACCGTGGTGATCTGCATATATTTGCCAACCTACTAACAAAAATCACGAAACAGCCCCACCCCCCCCCCCCCCTCTGACTGCCTCACCTACGTTTGACCCCTGGCGCCGCCACTGTCATTGTTGGCCCCAGCCTAAAAGTGGGGACCATGGCCCCTCAGTCTCCGTTCCTACGTCTATAATTGTGAAGTTGTGAATTAATTATTATTCTGCCAACTTAAAATGCATTGATACCGAACCAATATCAGTGATTGAAGAATTAGAAGTCGCTCAAAAGTATATAGGGAGCAGTTAATATTGTTGGATCCCACCCTAAAAGCGGGGCATTGGCCCCCTGGTTTTTACACTTATGGGTTATGGTATTGTGGGGTTGCAAGTTCGTCTTATTTTCGCAACTTTAAAGCATTCATTTCGAACAAATATCAGTGATCGGATGAGGGGAAATCGTTTGCCACATCTTGTAGACGTCCCGGACACCGCAATTGACCCCCACCATGGTAGAACAGTTGCCAGCTCCGAAACCAATGATGTCGCGTTCATCAGCCCCGGCTGCCTGCAGTGCTCCCATCATCACATCGTAGATGCCTTGGGCTGTGCCAAGCCATCTCTCGGTTCCACCAGGTCGAGCAGCAGATCATGCGTTTTTTTTTGTGATGCCGGATCTTATACACGCACAACCACCGCCAGCACCTGGGTCACCGAGACGTCCGTAGATTCGTCCACCATGATGCTGTACTTCCGTCCTTTCAGCAGGGATGAAACTCTCTGCATCTCCTCGGTACCGAGACCATGAACAGTCGAGTACGACACCTTACCGCGCTTGGCAGTCGCTGTCTTCAGGATCTCCGAGTCAGGTGTGGCATGACGGAGCATATCCCATAAATGATCTGCTACCTGAAACGGTACGTCGTGTTCAGAGAAGAAGCCTGCGACGATCGTCTCACATCTTGCAACTTTGCCTGCATGAGTGGTGCCTGGCTGGTCCCTTTTCTGGTAGAACTTTGGAGTTCTTCTCCACTGGATGCCTTGATAGCTATCTTGTAATTTGTAGTGTTTGCATGCTTTAAAAGTGTGCTCTTGTTTGGATCCTTAAAAGTGAAGTTGCAGGAAGCACAGCGACACTTCGAACTGTCTTCTGGAGCTACCACTAGCCAGCCCTTCAGCTCTGGGTCCTCAGACCACTCCTGCAAAAATGAAGAAATTTCGTCGAAAATTGGTCGAAATATAGCGAATTTAGTGACGTCACTACACACGAGTTTGACACAAAAATCAGCTAAAATTTAGCAGGCCGTACAAATGCCATATTTGAAGCAAAATGCAATCGATAAACGCCGAAAGATAGCAAATGGCAAGGGCTACACATAGTTTATCGACCGATTATATTTGTATTGCGTCAAACGATCCGCTATGGAGTTGGCGTTAATGCCACGCAACAAATACCGCCCGGCTCTGCTTCTTTTTTTAAATATTCACGAAAAACGTGTGGGGGGGGGGGGGGCACAAAAGTGCCCCCACCCTCCACTGCGCGCGTTAAATAACGCTGCAACACCTTCTGAACAGCTTGACAGTTTTTTCTCTCGAATTTTCGCATAAGCAGATATAAACATTTGCAATCAACATAATGGAAATGTAACAATTGAAATGTGTATAATAAATGTAGCTTCGATGAGAATGTAATGAAACTCGATAAAAAAGTAGCTTCGATGAAAAAGTGTAGCAAAATTGGGCTCCATCAAATTCGGTTGGTAGCAAATTTTACTTTTTTTTACCCCTGAATCTAAGGCAACTTTTACAAGGGAAAGTTTGGTTTAAATCAGCTATCAATGCATAAGCAAGCGAAATCCGATGAGTTTTCATTTTTTTTTAATATTTGTGTAATTTGCACCCAAACCACCTGCTCCCCCCTCCCTAAAAACACCGTTCTGGATACGCCAATGTCACTTGCTGCTTTCCTGGGTGCTGCAAATTGATTTTGGACAATTGATGTGTTGCCTATTTAGTATTTGATGTAATGGAATCAAGGTATCATTAAATATTCCACAAATAATATAGACACCATTACTAGTTTTGGTTCTGGACAAATGAGAGCAATGCTAGCATTACCTTCCAGGATTTTGGATCCATAGGACCTGGATGCCTAGGATCTTGACACGTCTGGACCAATTAGATGTACAGGGAGCCGCAGTTGCTATGGTACATTAAGATCTGGCTTATCGTCTCCTCTAGCATATTATTGTCTGCGAATTAAGAAACAATAAATGCATTTAAACTGCATTACTGATGGCTTCAAAATGATATATTGATACATTGGCTCACCATATCTATTGGCTGATTTTAAGCAAAAATAAATGTTTAGCTCTTTGCGGAGGAAAATGGATTTTTGCTTAAAATCAGCCAATAGATAAGGACAGGGGTGAGCCAATGCATCAATATGTCATTGTGGAGCTCTCAGTAATGTGGTTTGAATGCATTTATTGTTGTTTCTTAATTTGTCGTCAAGCGTACGCTAGAGAAGATAAGCCGGACCATAGTGTGTACCATAGCAACTCAACTGCAGGCCCCTGCACCTACTAAGACTGCTATTATCTTTCTTTGAAAGTACATTTACATGAAACAGGAGCACCTGGCAAGTACAACCAAGATGCTGGCAAATGTCGCAAAAGGGCAGCAATTAATTACAATTTACATAAATGCATAACCGCAGTACCTACCTGGTGGTGCCGTGGTATTCTTGTCGCTGGCGCCACTCAGTGGTCGCTCTTGGCATGCTTCCTAGACGGAGGCAGTTTCTATTAACACTCCACGCCATGGTGGCCAAATTAAGATATTTAGGGGAATGGAGGGATGACAAAATTGGTTGTTTTATCAAAAATTATAGGACGAAGGTCTCCGGGTCTAAAAACATGAAAATAAGGTAAGAATTTCCATGTTTTGAGCTGGAGACTTCCCATTCCATGATATCACATCTAAGAACATGCCATAATTTTGTCATCTCCCTTCCCTCCCCCAACTCACTGAATTTGGCCACTATGCTCCACCCACTTCAATTTACTATTAGGCTTACACGAGGAAGTCACGTGCCTTAGCGAAGAAAACATGCTTAAAGCGAAGCTCCGCAAGATAGAGGTTTGAGCTATTATAGACTGATTTTGAAGTATACAAGTATGTTTACTTTAAAGGGAAATAATGACCTTTTTCCACAAAAATGGAGTTAGCACTTGAAATCGCCAGACGAGACCAAAATATGTTGTAAATTCATCACATTTTGCATGAAAACTTTTCTACCGAAAGATATTTCAAGTTAAAGTTGATATGGCAAGCGTTCCACACTTTAAACGACCGGTACTTGCAAGTACTTTTGGTCCTCATCAAACTGCGGGCTTTTCCAGTCTTGTTTTTTTTTAACGCAATTGAGTGGAAAATATATTGTGCGTTCTGCTTGTTGTGATTATATGCCCGGCGATCTTCTAAAACTAACAGCGATTGGAAAAAGTGGCAATGAAATCGGAAGCTCATCGATGCACATCAACGGCGGCATAGTTAGTGGTTGCGACCCTCAATTTTTGCAAATCGATTCATTTGTTTTCAACATTAGGAGTATTGTATAATTTGTCTGTGGCTGTATATAACACTATGCTTTATATTATGAAAAATAATAATTTTTCCCAAAAAACTAACAAACAATAACACAAAACTGGCAATTAAATCGGAAGCTCATCGATGCACATCGACGGCGACCTATTTAGCGTCGGCGATTTGTTTACAAAGTCATTGTCATGCTTCTCGGCGCACTTAACCATTGTGGCGAGTTGTTCCTGATTATTATACCCAAGTCCCGTAGCGGCTTTGTTAATGACGTCACTGGTGCCATTCTTGTGTAGCATTGCAAAATATATCTGATTTTGAGTTGAAAGCTAATTAAAGACTTATTCAAATTATTGTTTTTAAGTTTGAATTTTCTTGTTAATCATTATTAAAGGTATTTTATCACTGTATTTCATAGTAGTTGACACTTCAGAACTTGTGACGTAATAATATTGTATCCAATATGCATTTCCCTCACCTTTTGCTATTGTCGCGCAGTGCCGAGTGCTTTGCGAATACTAGCTTGCCTGGGGTTCAATTAATTCCGCCCTGATTTTATTCGAGTTGGTATAGTTTGCATGTTGTTGTTATTCATGACTTATACTGATAGTCATGCTTCACGGATCAGAGCGCTGCTCGAACGCACGCTAGTAGCGCTTTCGTTCTCCATGGCAACCAGGCGTGAGCCAATGAAAAGCCAGAACGTATTCCCTTTCTGGTTTTTGATTGGCTGACGCCTGGTTGCCATGGAGAACGAAAGCGCTACTAGCGTGTGTCCGAGCAGCGCTCAGTTTGATCGGAAACGTCACAGAGCCTCCAAAAATGCCGCACTCGATTTGTTAATGGTAGGGAAGGACGAATTTGTCAATGACCTTCATGAAGTACACAAGGTACTTGGTTTTGTATTTTTTTTCCAAACTTACAACTTTGAATTTGGGAATAATTTTATTTAATTCTTGAATTTAAATAAAATAATTTTAAACCATAACGGTAGCCTAAGAAATTGTTGCTAACAAAATCCAAAGGTCATTATTTTCTTTTAAAGTTAAAGCATATTTAGATCGGTGGCCACAATATCAGAACCATACATATTCATCTTAAAGGGAAATAATGACCTTTTGATTTTGTTGGCAACAATTTCTTAGGCTACTGTTATGGTTTTACAATTCTTTTATTTAAATGTAAAGGGAAATAATGACCTTTTGATTTTGTTAGCAACAATTTCTTAGGCTACCGTTATGGTTTTAAAATTATTTTATTTAAATTTAAGAATTAAATAAAATTATTCCCAAATTCAAAGTTGTAAGTTTGGAAAAAATACGAAACAAGTACCTTGTGTACTTCATGAAGGTCATTGACAAATTTGTCCTTCCCTACCATTGTTTACATCGAGAGCGGCATTTTTGGAGGCTCTGTGACGTTTCCGATCAAACTGAGCGCTGCTCGGACACACGCTAGTAGCGCTTTCGTTCTCCATGGCAACCAGGCGTCAGCCAATCAAAAGCCAGAAAGGGAATACGTTCTGGCTTTTCATTGGCTCACGCCTGGTTGCCATGGAGAACGAAAGCGCTACTAGCGTGCGTTCGAGCAGCGCTCTGATCCGTGAAGCATGACTGACTATCAGTATAAGTCATGAATAACAACATGCAAACTATACCAACTCGAATAAAATAAGGTCGGAATGAATTGAACCCCAGGCAAGCTAGTATTCGCAAAGCACTCGGCACTGCGCCACAATAGCAAAAGGTGAGGGAAATGCATATTGGATACAATATTATTACGTCACAAGTTTCTGAAGTGTCAACTACTATGAAATACAGTGATAAAATACCTTTAATAATTATTAACAAGCAAATTCAAACTTAAAAACAATAATTTGAATAAGTCTTTAATTAGCTTTCAACTCAAAATCAGATATATTTTGCAATGCTACACAAGAATGGCACCAGTGACGTCATTAACAAAGCCTGCTACGGGACTTTGGGTATACTAATCAGGAACAACTCACCACAATGGTTAAGTGCGCCGAGAAGCATGACAATGACTTGTTAAACAAATCGCCGACGCTAAATAGGTCGCCGTCGATGTGCATCGATGAGCTTCCGATTTAATTGCCAGTTTTGTGTTGTTTGTTAGTTTTTTTTGGGAAAATTATTATTTTTCATAATATACAGCGTCGTGTTATATACAGCGACAAATTATACAATACTCCTAATGTTGAAAACAAATTAATCAATTTGCAAAAATTGAGGGTCGCAACCACTAACTATGCCGCCGTTGATGTGCATCGATGAGTTTCCGATTTTATTGCCACTTTTTCCAATCGCTGTTAGTTTTAGAAGATTGCCGGGCATATAATCACAAGCAGAACGCACAATATATTTTCCACTCCACTGCGTAAAAAAAATACGGGAAAAGCCCGCAGTTTGATGAGGACCAAAAGTACTTGCAAGTACCGGTCGTTAAAAGTGTGGAACGCTTATCAACTTTAACTTGAAATATCTTTCGGTAGGAAAGTTTTCATGCAAAATGTGATGAATTTACAATATATTTTGGTTTCGTCTGGCGATTTCAAGTGCTAACTCCATTTTTGTGGAAAAAGGTCATTATTTCCCTTTAACCCTTTTTGGGCCTTCCGAGATTCTACAGCCTACAGGTCATCCGCCTCTGACCTCATTTTGATGTGAATGTATCGCACTATTTTGTGAAAACAAATACAAGAAAGAAGATACATGTGACATAGAGAAACTAGGCAACTACAAGATAAATACAAGAAAATGATTAACCCACAGTCATACAGGATACGAATAGGTATCCATGACGGCCGAAGAGTAACACTACTGAACAAACGTACGTGTCATTCCTATGCAGCGAGCAATGTACTTGGCTTACTACTCTTGTTACATTACTGGTAATGGCAGGATTGGAGCGAAGCCCGGGACCTGCCACCACCCGTTCCTGTTCAAACTCAAAGCTGGGACAGCCTCGTCTTGACATATTGAAAGTGAAGACGATGAAGGAGACCTTACAGACAGATAGTGGGCTCAATGACAGGAGACACCCGGTAGAAGGTGAGTCAATGTCCGGCCCATCTTTTATTGGTGTCTCACCGATGGATATAATGGAGGGATACGTCTGTCACAACTTAAAATGGATGTACTGGCAGCAGACTTACAAAATTTGCAACACATGCTCCAAGCACACATTTCAGGAGCGGACAACGGACGGAACGGACAGAAATGGGACTCATCACGGGAGGAAGATGTGAGGATATGTGACAAGTCCCCGCCCGACCAGCGCGATGAGTCACCAGAAACTGGTCCGACATCCAGAACCCTGCCAAGTAGAGATGCAAAAAAATCCCCAAAAGCAGGACCCGGCCCCGTACTGCCACCGCTCATGCATGAGTTGGGACCGGCATCAAGCCCGGCCACATGTGGCAGCACTCGCCAGGCACGGCACTCGGCAGCTAGGAATCTACATGTTTACTTCATTCTACACTTACAATCTTTTAGCAGGAATATTTATGGTTTGCAATGTGCATTTTGCACCATTTTAACACACCACATTGAAACACCAATGGATAATGGATATATATGGGCCATGGAGTAAAGAAATCCCACAAAAGTCAGAACTTGAGATAAATAATCAACAACAGACTAACAGGGAAGTTGAACAGGTCAAGGTGAGTAGACTTCTTTCATCTTTGGTGGTTTGAAAAAATAAGCATAACAATAAGAAGCATGATAGATATATAGATCATGCAAGTCCAAACGAGCAGCTTAAAAGTATGTAATAAGTATGCATTCATCACTCAACATCACACAATGCAATGTTTGGGTTGTAATTGTAATAGCTTCTACAAACAATGTTGAGGTACTACAACCTACTTACCTATTTGATCAATGTTGACATGGACTAGTAAATAATAAATATACTTCACAAGATAATGGAGAAAGGCAAGTTTTCCTGGTATGACAAACGTACTAAAAACATTGGGAGTGACAATCATATCTTGAATGATACAAATATAATAATCAACCTGTTTAAATTACAGTGGTTTTCTCACTATCCAAGCCAAGATATCTATAACTAACATCCAAGCCAGTCACACGCACAGAGCCACTCTTATACGGTCTTGGCACATATTTATACAGCCTTGGGCAGTGGGCACAGAGAAACAAAGCTACTTCACTGCCAAGGTCAAGGCCGTACAACTGTTGTTCTAATACCCTGGTATAACTTCACTGCTGCGCGTAATGGCGGCTGAAGCATTTTGACAATTGTGAATCGTTGAGCTCAAAACGGCGCACACAATTAATCCCGTCACCGAAATAACTAACTTCATCACCATAAATAACATAAAATCATCAAAATGAAAATGTTAACATATTGAGGATTCGGCAGATGGACTTCTTTAAAAATATTTAAACTTGAACTGGCCCCCAAGGGTTAGGATTTGATGCTACAGCTTATTTTCGAATACGAACATGAACAATTGTCTTCACGCAATTCTGAGGCGTCGCGATTCTGAGGTGTGAAGTTGTGAATATCTGTCAGTGACACATTCACGAATATCGATCTGCTGCTTAATTGACACACGTGATTCTTTTACGGCCCAGTCCTGGCGAATTCGTCGCAAATGTGACTCATCAAAACACATTGTTTGGAAATTGGTTTTGAAGGTGTTCTTGGGGAGGGTGTCACGTGGAATTATGCAAGGCCATATATAAATTATGGAGCTATTGTGATAAGAAGTTGAAGTGGAACTAGACAGGTTTGCATTCTGGGATAGGTCTTCGCCACTTAAGATTTCTTTGCATTTTTTTTTGTTTGTGTTTGGCAGTCTTTCTACCTTTATAATTGTAATTGCATAAAATACAATATTTGTTCACTACCAAAACTACAAATGATATGACCTTTCTCATGTGGAACTAAATAGTAAATATGTATCAATAAATATTATCAGTAATATGTATTTACAATAGTGTTAACAATAATTATTATCATATCGTAGGTGGTTTTGTTCCATAGGTACTTATTTGTTACACAAAATAACTTTGGGTGACCTGGGGCAATGGGATGACTAAATATAAAATTGTATGCCACCCCACCTAGTTACCAGTGATGACAGTGGAATATGATTTGGGGTAGTTGTTTCTGTTTGACTGCACTCGACTCTCGCACTGCTGCAGTGACTGAGCTGATGAATTAATCATGAATTGACCCTGTAGCTTGATTTATTAAGTTTCACTGGTGAGTCCACTCCTTACTAGGTCGTACTAGTTATCACTTTTATTTTTTAAGCTGTGACATTGTTATTTGTATGATGGTATTTTACTGTTGTATATTTTGTTTTCTCAATTTATCATGATCTTTAAGCATGTATGTTTTGACTTCTGCCAATATTTATTTATATTTAATTAGTTTTTTTTAATTGATAACTTATGCAGAGCCCGGCATCAGACCGGCAAGCCTGAGTTCAGACACGCCGGGCCTGAATTTGGGCCCAGCGCCGGCTCCGTGGTCCTGAAATTTGCGTCTCTACTGCCAAGCCCTTCAGACAATGGAATTTTGGTCATCGGCGACTCAAACGTCAGGATCATCCAGGAGTCTACCAAACACACAACAGGCAAGGACGGCAAAGTAAGGTTTCATTGTATACCGGGTGGAACTACAAGTCATCTGAATAAGCAGCTGTCTGCCGTTGTAAAAGAGAGCAGGGCCAAGCAGGTTGTTCTCCATATCGGAACTAATGATGTGGTAAATGAAGGGTCAGAGATCGTAGTCTCTAAAGTACATAATAGTGCAGCTCAACTGGCTCAAACTCTTCCAGGAGTGACGAAAACATACGTGTGCATCATAGTAGCGAGAAAAGACCGCAAAGGGTTCATCTTTAGCCGGACAACTACACCTTTTTCACTTCAAATTAAAATAAGTGAAGTTCAAATTAATACAAGTGAAATTAAAAGATGCTTAGTTAAAAAAGCGATATTCAATTTAAATAAGTGAAATTAAAATTAAACTAAATTAAATTCAAATTAACACGTCATCACCGTGCAAATCGCAAAGTTGTGCTCGTTTTCGCCGTCAGTCATCTCGCTTGGCCCTTTTACCTTGCGCCTAATTAAGTTCCCCGATTCATTAAACTGACGTGAATCCGTCAAAATAGCAGCGCCTATTCACAGTATGTGTTATGCTACTTGCACGTGCGCACAAAAACAAAGCTAGGCTGGCTCAAGGCCCTATAACTGCTGGCTATTCGGCTTGCACATTCATGATTGCTACGGTTTACACTAGCGAGCGCTTATTAACGACATTTTTCTTTGTATACCTGTCGAGATGGATTTATTCGTTACTGAAGCCGAAGATTCGACAAGCGGTAGAAAGATGAAGCTACTCAGAATTAAACACAAAAGCGAGGGGTAAAGCGCGGCACCAATCGTGGGAAATATAAGCGTACCGGGTCCGAGAAACAGCGCGTTTTGGCTGCCGCTCTCGACGATTCCGGGGACTGGAGAGCGGTGGCGACGGCGAACGGTGTTGCGCCAGCACCGCGTACGGATGGATCCGGCGAGCTGAAGAAGCACCGAAGGAAAGGTGCGGCGCTCGCTACAGAATGCTTAGCGAGGAGTACACGAATATGCTGCTAAGCTACCTTGAAGAGAATCCTCTGCTGAGCCTGAAGGAAATGTCCGAGAAACTGTTAGCGAAAACCGGTCTGTCGGTGTGCACCGGTACCATCCACAAACAGCTGCATGGACACATGCTCACTTTGAAGAAAGCGCGGCCGTTCCCCGCCACGATAAACTCCGACGAAAACCTGCGGACACGCGCGGAATATGTGTCGGCAGTCATGGGGGCCGTGGGAAACGGTAAAATCGTGATTTACATGGACGAGTCTAACGTGAATCTTCCTGCGACGGAACTTTGGACGCTCACAAAGGTACAAGGTGCTCAGTGAAAGCGCCCACATCTAAGGGTAGAAACGCCAACGTAATTGGAGCGATAAGCCAAACTGGACTCACCTACTGGGAGAGGCGCAGAGGATCCTTCAAGAAGGATGACTGCCAGAAGTGGATGAGACGCATGCTTCGGGCCACGCACTTCTCGATGTAACACGTCGTGGTGGTGTGCGACAACGCGCCCTGCCACACGGGTCTGGAGGATGTGTTCGAGGAGGCCGAATTCATGGGTGCGGAGCTACTGAGAACCGGGCCGTACTCTGCACCCCTCAATCCCATTGAGGAGGTGAAGAGTGCGCTGAAAGCCGACATGAAGCGGCGGCTTGCAACAACCATGTTGGACCCGCATCGAGGACCCACACAGGACAACCTCACCCAAGCCGAGCACAGACTGCGCCACCTGGAGGGCGTGATTGATGCGGCGATCCCCAGCATCACACACATCTCGCCGAGGCGCCGGAGCCAGGGAGACTGGCAACAGTCTCCCGTTGTGGCAATGACGGCACCGCCACGGCTCCATCAACACTGACACTGTACAAGTGTATTGTAATAAAAATATGTATGCATGTGTGTCTCGTGTTTGACTTATTTTTGACCTTGAACGAAATACTTAACGTAATGCTAGATATTATATTTGACCTTGAACGAAATACTTAACGTAATGTTAGATATTATATTTACTTTGAACAAATAATTTGTCCGGGTACAAATAAACCGGTTAACGTAACTAGTAACGTAAAATAGCTGCCCTAGTCCCTAGTTTGTTCCGGGTCACATAAACCGGATAACGTAACTCTTTTCCTGGCAAATTGCCAGATGTCACTCCCCACCCGGAATATGGCTATAGGCCGGTCCGGGAATTTAAAAAAAAAAAAAAAAAAAACATCTGTGCATGAACACGTGCAATCATGTTCAGCGCCACTTCGCCGCTTTCTCTCAGGGATCTGGATATGGACGATAACGTGGCGTAAGCGGCAGGCAGCAGCGTGTGCGAGTGTACCGGCAGTAGCCGGTACAGCCATGACCACTTTGACCAACGCAGTGTTTTGCATTTCTTCGTTTGGTGACGAAGTTCGTTTACGTACATTTGTGTACATTATGGTTATGTAGTTGCTTTTGTTGTCAACTTGATAATGAGTTCGTTTAGGAATGTCGACGCCATTTTGCTGTTATTAGGTTTCGAAATAAACAGTTTTTTTCTTCACAGAATTTGTTTATAAAAAGCTGGTGCTCGCATTGGTGTCTCTTTCGACACACATGTACCGGCATGGTTGAAAGACGTTTTTTTCTTTTCTTCAGAGATCACTATTTGGTACGCTCAATTTCCTCGCTATATAGTTGGAAGTCGCCATCAATTCCCTTTACTTACTTTTCCCTTTACTTCGGCAATAATCCTGAATTTTGGCGCTGGGCATCAACATTTGTCCATATTCCATTATTACACAGCAACTGAATGTAAATAACAATGTGAATTGCGTCTGCAATAGCATTATACGCGGGTTCATGTTATATCGCCGATGCTTTCACGGCTCTGAATGTGCTTAGTAAATGGTTTTAATTTGAAGTTCACTTATTTCTATTTCACCTATTTTAAATTGAATATCGCTTTTTTAATTTTAATTTCACTTGTTTTAATTTGAACTTCACTTATTTTAATTTGAAGTGAAAAAGGTGTAGTGTAAATAATCGACTTAAGGCCTATTGTAAGGAACATAGCGGGTTGATTTATATATATATATATATATATATATATATATATATATATATATATATATATATATATATATATATATATATATCGGGGAGGGACTCAACACATATCCATATGATGGTCTAGGGAAAGATGGTGTTCATCTTAACAGTCTTGGGGCAAGACAAGCCGTCCTCGAAATGTCAAACCGTGGATGGTTCCTCAGTACGTTAGACGTAGATGCACGAGTGGAGGAAGAGGTGGCACTTCAGTATCAGACTGTCTACAAACATGGTAGTGTTGACGCTGATAAGCACAATGCATGTGACGGCTGTAAATGTGGATATTTTGAGCAGCTTAAAGTGTCTCATTAATTGTCGTAGCATTAGGTCTGCTGATAGGATTCGAGAATTTGGAGTATCTGTCCGGGAGCACAACCCTGATATAGTACTGGCTACATAATCCTGGCTAGCTGAGGATATCTTGTGAAGCCTTCCCTAAAGATTATGTGACAGAAAAGACTACAGATAGGACTGGAGGGGGAGTATTCATTCATACGTGTTACGGGAAATATTCCCAGCTACATAGAGGATACTCTCAGTAACGTCTCGAAGCCTTGTGGTGCAGGATAGTAGATAATAGCAAACAATCATACATTATAGGGGTCTTCTATGATCCACCTGGTGATAATGAAGAAACTCTGACACATTCTCTTGAAATACTAGCAGAAAAGTATAATGAAGCTAGTATGAGGCTTATAATAGGTGATTTCAATCTTCCAGACATTGATTGGAACGATGTCTGTCACAAGCCTGGCGGTAGGAGTCGAGCAAAAAAAAATGATCATCGTCATCGTTTTACGAGGTCATAAACACCCTTGGATTAGAGCAAGTTGTGAAAATCCCTACCAGATGTACTGAAAACACCCAAAACATATTAGATATTCTTATAACTAATGTGCCAGAACTGGTCAAAGGTATGCGATGGTGTCATATGCGATGGTGTCAGTGACCATCAAGCAGTTATTCTTACAGTTTGTTGTAAGCTAAAAGGTCCAAAAGTTAAGCGAATGATACAACTGTATAGAAAAGCCAACTTCGATGTTATCAAACATTTTCTATATGAGGAGTATTTAAAGTTAAGGACGGCATTTACTTATAGGTCTGTAAACGACAATTGGCTAAGTTTTAAGAAACGCGTTTTACCCTAGTAACACAAGCTGGTAGTTTTGACATTGAATAGACGTTGCAAGGCAAATATTGATTATATATTTGTGTTAGCCACTTTTAACATTTGTCCATAGGATATAACATGGGGATAACATATCAACAGTGTTGTTGAATCGACGTCAATATCGAACATTTATGGTTGAAACGCAACATTGATTCGATACATAAAAACAGCTCTCTCGCCGAGATTCGAACCGGCCACCTCCCGCATTCCGAAGTCAAGTACCATACCAGTAAGCTAAAGCGGCTCAAAGTTGAAGAGGCACTGTGCTACATCTAACCCGGCGCCACAAATGGTGACATACATTTTTATTCTGAATTCGAGATTTAACCGCACCCCTAACCGCCTGCCGCCCGGCCTTAGACGCTCGGACTGGCTCGGACGCTCCACGTGCGATTCAAACAACCGCCAGCGGCCAGTTACCATGACAACGTAACGGTCAACAGTCACAGACAGTCACAACAGATAAATTCAATCTCCCGAAACTGCACATACAAACACTGAGTTTGGATATGACATTAAGTACAATATCCCATCTGAGGCATTTTCCCTGATCACTATTTATAATATGGTATTTTAGCCCGCTATACGATCTTTAACTAAATTGTTGACAGTCAAGGGCCAATATCGTATTGTACTTCGGTCTTGATCTCAAAATGACAATAAGTTATCGAAATACAATGTTAAGGCGATGTCATTTGGCTGTAACCGCACGACATTAAATACAATGTACACGTTTTATTTATTTGAGGCTGTCATGCTGTTCAAGGCTTGCTTTTTGATGTGATATGTTCTCATGAGACACCTCGAGCTTAACTTGAATGTTGAGATAACATCGTCTTCTGGTCGAGACACAACGTTGCTCATCTTCAGTTATCAACAAATACGCAACGTTAAATCAATGGAAAATGCCATTGAATCTATATTGATTAGTTGTAACACTGACGTTACATTTCAGCATGATCTCAACCAAAAGGAAATGTCGCATCAATGCAGTGTGCTACTAGGGTAGCAGCTCAAGAATCTGTGCCTGTAAAGTCTATTAAAGTTAATGGTGATCCACCATGGTATAATGTACACATTAAGAGATTGGAAAATAAACAGCGAGAGCTGCACATAAAAGCAAAGAAGGAGAATACTCCCCGCTCATGGACAATGTAGAGAGAAGCTCGTTCAGTTGTAAAGCGGTCCTGCAGAGAAGCAAAACAGGAATATAAAAATAGACTCGGGGACTTAATGCAAAACAACAATAAATAATTTTGGAAGTATGCGGAGAGTAAAAGGAAAGCTATAAATGGCATTCGATCATTAGTTGACGAGCATAACACAATTTGTATTCCTGATCCTGTGAAAAAAGCGAATGTTTTGAACAGACGTTATCATAACATATTTATTGTGGAAGACAATACTGTCTTTCCGACATTCACTGATCGCAACTTAGATCACGCAGGTGACGGAATGCCTTCCTTGTCATTTAGTTATAACGGCATTGTTAAACTTATTGAAAAAGTTAAAGCTCAGAAGGCATCTGGACCAGATGGGATATCTGGGGCTATTTTGAAAAACTGTGCACCGGTTGTCGCATTGTTTCTCCAACAAATTTTTGAACAATCCTTAGAAATGGGAGAATTGCCAGATGATTGGAAGAAAGCGCTAGTGTGTCCTGTCTTTAAGGGTGGAGACTCCAAGAGAGCGTGCAACTACAGACCGATATCACTTACGTGCATATGTTGTAAGCTTATGGAAAGGATTATAGCTACCTCGATGAGCTCATACTTAGAAGAGGAGAAACTTATAGCTGAACAACAGCTCAGCTTCAGACGAAATTGATCATGTGACACACAGTTAATTATGTTTGGGGGGGGGGGGGGTGGGGAGGGGTTCTCGCCCACCCCGTAGTCCAGCCTATAGCTGTATGCCGCCGCGGGTGGGGTGGGGAACCATTCCCCTCCGGGGCGGGGAACCGAATGACTTGCGCCAGTAGCCAGACTCGAACCCGGAACCCTTGGATTCCGAGTCTTACGCTCTACCAACTGAGCCACCCGGCGTACATAAGTTGATACTTACATAAGTTGTGAGCGGAGAGCCAGCCTAACTGCGAAAGCACGTTACTGATGTGGTCATATTTTCGACGGCCGGATATCACACGGGCACAGAAGTTCAGCACCTTCTGAATGCGGTACATTGACTGCTTAGAAGCACTGCCGTAAAAGGGGAAAACATTCGTATGATGGAGATAACTAATCCATATCAATATACCATTCGTCACCGACGGCGGTATTGGTCTTCGTCTCGCTGTAAGTTCTATCTTCTGTTTAGTTAGTAGAATGTATTTACAATGGAATTATTTAAGTTTTGTCAGTTCTGTCAGCAGTCATTGTCGTCTACTAGGCATTTATTTCTAATCATTAGGCATGGCTTGTTTTAAAGGGACTGTCCCACCTTTCTGAAAGTTGTCAAATCACATTTAATTGTATGTCTACATGTCAGGCGAGGTCAGATGAACATGTTTGTGAACTTTTTTTTCTCTAAAAAAAAAAATTATCTTGGAAGATATTAAACTTTTAGTTTTAAGCGGAAAGTTGGGTTGGTGATGTGATTTTTTTTCATAACGGAAATCCTATGAGCTGACAAATGTATGGCACAATTTTTCATCGGCATCTATTGCACAGAAAAACAGCGAACCACTCGGTGTCTAGATTGGCTAGCACTATCAGCTGGAGTTGTTGCAGCAGTTGGCCGCCAGGGACCGCTAGTGAGCCAGGGCAAGGAAGTGGTACAGGAGGAAATGGTTCCACTACGCAAGGAAATGGTACCACTGAATATTGATTGATTGATTGATTTATAAATAAATAAATAAATATTTAGCGTTAAATATTTAACTGGTACCATTTGCTTGTGACGTCATAACACCCTGGCTCACTAGCGGTCCATGGCGGCCAACTGCTGCATCAACTCCAGCTGATAGTGCTAGCCTCTAGATTGCGAACCACCCGGGGATCAAGAAATGAAAGACAAAAATATTCCAAGGCTGACCTTAAAACAAGTAGACTATGGGCCTGTTCCAGTGGCACCTCTAACTTCCTCCAAATTGCTCCAACTTGCAACTGTCTGTGCATTAGTATAGGACAGTTGCAAGTTGGAGCTTGGAGGAGGTTAGAGGTGCGACGAGAACAGGCCCTATCATTACCAGTTGGGTAGAGAGACGACGCTGTTGGTTTAGAGGCCCTATTCAAATACACATGGGCCTTATTTTTTACAGATGTCAAAATCAAACTCGAATATCTTTATGATTAGATCATTGTGGTTGTTTTAACTGCTACCATACTTAAATGCAATGCCAAGCCATCGAAATGGCTATCTCAACTCAAATATAATGTTAAGGTGGGATAGTCCCTTTAAACATGCAGTTTCAATTTCAACATCGCCGGGGACCCGGTAAGTTCAGTAATTCACCCTTTCAGTTAATGGTGTTCTTGAGGTCCCTAATAGAAGAGAGTATTTTTATGACAGACAGAAAAGTGTACCAGTAATACCAAAGCTATGATGTCACCAAAACTTATATAATTGAACCTGACCTAACCTTTACAGCAATTTTGGTCACAGGGACCCACATTTAGAATGTTCCGCTCACATTCACACGCTGCACTGCAGAACCTACTGGGGGGCCGTCGCCCCCGCCAGACCATCTTGTAAACAGATAACCCACTTTTCAGTCTGTCGCAGGGCAATAGAACACTGGGTACTCCCAAGTTTTTTTTTATAGTATATACTAAAAATATACTATAAAAACTAGAAAACATACCAACAAATGGTCACTTCCAGATTTGGAATAATATACCAAATACGAATGCACGACATTCGCGGCAAGCATGGCGTTCGTGTTTCAATCAATAATAATACAGATTTGTACAGCCTTTGCATTCACTCCCGTTCAGTGGCATTCTTCGTCACCGACGGCAGGGTGTGGTCCGCGTCTCGCTTTATGTTCCAGTTTCTGGTTAGTTGTGGAATGTATTTATAATTGAATTATTTAATTTTTGTCAGTTTTGTGAGCAGTCATTGTCGTGTTAACAGCCTTGGAATTTGTGTCATTTTCTGGACTTTTTGGGTCCAAAGAATTTTGCTCTCTTCATATTTCATATTTCATATCAGGCCGCTCAATATTGTTTTCCCCGCAAGTTTGGTAAGACTTCACTCGGCCTTCGGCCTCGCTCGTAATATACATCCTTGACACCTAACTGGCTGAATTTGGCGACACTGTTGAGATAATTTTGTATGTACTCATTGGTTACTTGCATAACTTTGTACATACAAGTTATTGGTTCATGTTGTATTCTTCTGCATCCGGCTGTTGCGCTGAAGCGGCGGAGCCTGGACAGCTCGGCGGCGACTGCTGTGTGTTGAATAGTCCAAGTCCGATCGGGTCTGCTCCCGTTGTACTGTGACTGGCGAATGTGAGGTCCAGGGGTGAAACTTTGTATACTTTTGAGGATGCACTTGCACCCCCAATGTTGAATGTTGCATTCCCAATGTTCTTTTTGCATCCCCAATGTTTATTTTATAAGGAGACCCCCTTAGAAAAAGAGGTCCCTACGGGAGGACAGGAGGCCCTTCTGTGCTTGAAGGAGGCCTATCTGCGCTTAAAGGAGGCCCCCCTGAGCTTAAAGGAGGCCCCTCTGTGCCTAAAGGAGGCCCCTGTGCTTGAAGGAGGCCCCTCTGTGCTTAAAGGAGGCCCCATGTGCTTGAAGGAGGCACTCTGCGCTTAAATGAGCCCCTGTGCTTAAAGGAGGCCCCTCTGTGCTTAAAGGAGGCCCCGTGCTTAAAATTTGAGGACACCATGGCCATTGCACATTTCATTGCTTTTCCGCAATGAAATGTGCAATGGCCATGGTGTCCTCAAATTTTAAGCACGGGGCCTCCTTTAAGCACAGCGGGGCCTCCTTCAAGCACAGGGGCCTCCTTTAGGCACAGAGGGACCTCCTTTAAGCTCAGGGGGCCTCCTTTAAGCGCAGATAGGCCTCCTTCAAGCACAGAAGGGCCTCCTGTCCTCCCGTAGGGACCTCTTTTTCTAAGGGGGCCTCCTTATAAAATAAACATTGGGGATGCAAAAAGAACATTGGGGATGCAACATTCAACATTGGGGGTGCAAGTGCAAGTGCTCCCTCTATGTCCCTCTATGCTTAAAGGAGCCACCCTGTGCTTGAAAGAGGCCACTCTGCGCTTAAAGCAGGCCACTCTGCGCTTAAAGGAGGACCCTGTGCTTAAAGGAGGCCCCTTGTGCTTACAGGAGGCCCCTCTGTGCGTAAAGGAGGCTTCTCTGTGCTCAAAGGAGGCCCCATGTTATTGAAGGAGGCCCTCTGTGTTTGAAGGAGACCCCTCTGTGCTTAAAGGAGGCCCCCTGTGCTTAAAGGAGGCCTCATGTGCTTAAAGGAGGCCCCTCTGTGCTTGAAGGAGGCCCCTCTGTGCTTAAAAGAGGCCATATGTGCTTAACACGCGCCCTGGAGGGCCTCTGATAATTAAACGCCTTGGAGGGGGGGGGGGGGGGGGGGATTCCGCACCCCATAAGAGCTACAATAACACAATTTGTAGGGTAGGGAGGTTCTGTAGGGAACTCTGTTTTCGAAATTTGAATGACCCTAGGTCAATATCTTCAAGGTCATATGGGGTCAAATTATACAATTTTCCAATTTTAGCACTTTGCTCCAGAAACCCCCCAAATATCTCAAGAACTATGATACCTAGGAACAAACGGAAAAAGCAATGAAATGTGCAATGGCCATGGTGTCCTCAAATTTTATATCGGGTCAATAGTTAGGGCTCCAGAGGTCATCAAAGGTCAAAAAGGCTGTTTAGAGCAAAACAGTTTTCACAAATAACTTTTTACCCTAATACAGGATAAGGCAATTATTTTGATGCCATCGTGTTCGTCTCGTTGAGGCCCTTATAATCATATTTTTTTTGACCAGTTAAGGTCAACTTATACATTTGACCTCAGGATGAAGTCAAGTGGTGACCCAAGTTGGTCATGTTGCATATTGGGAGACGTGTCTCGATGACACAAACACATTGGTACCGGTTTCACTTATATATCTTCATTATGTCGAGTTATTGAATAAAAAAAAGCGTAGTTGACCTCAGATGACCTCGGCTGACCCTGTAGCTGACCCTGTAGACCTCGGCTGACACTGAACGAAAATTGCGCATGGATCATCAATTAATGGCCTATGATAACATGATCCAGATGGAATTGGACTGATATCATGCGTATCCTCAGAATTGGAAGCATTTTAATATTTTCCCGTTGACTTACAATGAGAGAGAGAGAGAGAGAGATACATTTTTATTTCATTTTCGCTTTACACATCGGACGTACATGTTTGCGATTGGCGCACAAGCGCTCACAGGCACTTAAATCAGGCGCCGCTCGCTATGGGGAGGTCAATGGGGAGGTCACGAAATTGGCCCGACCTTAGGTCACCGATATAAACAAATCAGAGTAAAACAAATGTAGGTACCTATGACCTTATGAAGTCCTGCAAGTTTGAAACCCGTCGGTCTAAAACTGTGGCTGTGGTACGGCCGCAAACGTTTGGAGGTGGGGTCATCAGTATCACGTGTCCTGGTCTGGTGACCTGACCTGAGATGACTCGAAGTCAAGAATTGCACGTAATGTGGGTAGTTGAAATCCGAACAGGTATCCAAAAAACCAGCGGCGCTGCGTGCCGCCGTTTTTCTGATATCCTCGAGAAAAAAACTTGGTGGGCGGATCCCCCCCCCCCCCCCCCACAGGGCGCGTGTTAAAGGAGGCCCCTCTGAGCTTAAAGGAGGGCCCGTCAGAACACAAAGGAAGCCCCTGTGTGCTTAAGAGAGGCCCTTCCGCATGCTTAACCCGCACCCCGGTGGGCCTCTGAGACTACTTCGCCCTGGTGGGGGGGGGGGGGGGAAATTACCCCCCCCCCCCCTCTAACTTGAAAACTAAAAGGGCTAGAGAGGCTCGGAAAAAACGTTTGAAAGCTCTTGACAAGTACATTCGAAGTTACTTCATATATTATTTGGCTCAGGTTAATATTGAGGGCATCAGAGGTCATCAGAGGTCAGATTTTCCAGTTTTAGGACTTCGCTAGGAACACCCCCAAATATTTCGGCACTATGATAACTAAGAACAAACGGAGAAAAGCAATAGACAGCTCATGAAAACTGAAATCACTGCAGTCGAATCGGGAGAGTTCGGCAAAAAGCACACTTATAGTGCGTGTATCGTTAAGAAGTTCTTCAAAGTCGTAAATCATTAAAGCATTCTATTTTTCCTTGCGTAGATTTATTCCAGTGCCTAACTATTTAGACTTCAGCAATTTGGGTTCATTTCTAATGGCCATAATAGTTAAATAATTACATTTTAATGTGGCTGTACATTGTTTCGTCGTAATTGGAATTATTTGCATTATTGTTGAATTGTTGGGGGGTAAATTTTACCCCCATCGTATCTTCCGAATCAATGACCGTAACGAGACGCGGAAGGCGGCGATCGAAAGGTCTCAAGGAGATGAATCTAAAGAATGCTTAAAATTTGGTGTTCAAGGTCATATGTAAGGTTACAGTCAGGTCAAAGGTCAAAACTGAGGTATTTGAGTTTTTGGGCCCTACTTTCCATTCAAAGCCTTAGATTGCGACTATTATCTCACTAGGTGTTCTCAAAGGTATATTGCATCTCCCGTATAAGCGAAAATGAAATTGTAAGCAAAGGAAAAAAAGGTCAATATTGGCAAGAGGTCTACAAAAGTCATGCAACACATGTTGTATGGGTTATTTTACACGTATAATTCGATTGTAGCAGCCATTTTACAACTTTACATTTTTATTTTTTTAACTTTAAAAAAAGCTTTACCCACGCACTGCAGTACTTGCGCCGTACACGAACTGCAGGGGGGTTGATTTCCCCCCGTGAGATCTCGAAAAACTACGCTACGTAGCGACAAGCGGAAAACGGCATTTGATAGCTTGATACAAGTTATATCGAAAGTATTTCAGTATTGTTTTAGATCAGGTCAAAATTGAGGTGACCAGAGGTCATCAAAGTACTTTATAGAGTTTAGTGCTTGTGCGAGGAACATATTTGATATAATTAATAAACTAAAAAACTAAAAAACATGAGCTTTTCCTCGGAAATGTAAAAATCCAATGTTATCCAAATGTTATTATTATGTTGTAATATTTCGTCGAAATGTTTTACTGTTTGATAAAGGCCTGAGGCCGAAATATTACAACATAATAATAACATTTGGATAACATTGGATTTTCACATTTTCGAGGAAAAGGTCATGTTTTTTAGTTTATTAATTATAGAGGTCATCAAAGGTTAAATGTTTCATTTTTTTCCTGTTTTAGGACATCGCTCCAGAAATTCCCATATATCTCGGAAACTATGCTAGTTACAAACAAACGAATAAAAGCAAACGCCAGCCAGTGAAATTTTTAATCGACATGGTGTCCTCAAAATTGATCTCAGGTCAATATTTGAGGCTCCAGAGGTCAAAAAAGAAAAACCGCTGTTTTTTGCAAAATCGTTTTTCGCTATGAATTTTTAATTAATAAAGATAACGGAAAACTGTTTACGCCATTGTGTTTATCTCGTCAAGGCGCTTCAAATGATAGACATGGTGATCTTCTTAAGTCCAATTAAACATTTGACCTCAGGTCAAGGTCAAGTGATGACCCAAGTACGGCATGTTGCATATGGGAAGACGTGTCTGAGACAAACACATTGCTGTCTGTTTTACTTTTATATCTTCATTATGTCGGGAGTTATTGACACAAAAGTGATGGTGACCTCGCATGACCTCAAATGACCCCATAGGGGTCACTGAACAAAACTTACCCTTGGATCATCAAGAATATCCCATAATAACATGATCCAGAAGTAATTGGACTAATATCATGCACATCCTTGAAATAGGAAGCATTGGTATATTTTACCCATTGACTTATTATGGAGAGGTTACGAAATTGACCTGACCTTAGGTCACTGATATCAAAATTCCGAGATATACGAATTGTAAGTACTTATGTCCTCATGGCATCATGTAAGTTTCAAACTGGTCGGTGAGAAACTCTGGCTTTGGCACAACTGCAAACATTTTTGGAGGTGGGGTCACTTGACCTGGTCTGGTGACCTGACCTGAGATGACCAGAGGTTATTTTTTTATCAAAGTGTGCGCAATTGATGTCTTAACAGGTGTGTTAAAACCCGGCGGCGCTGCGCGCCGCTGTTTTTTCGCTATCCGAGAAAAACCTGAGGGGTGGCGGAAATCACCCCCCCCCCACCCTGCAGTGCGCGGGTTAAGGTCAAGGTCAGGTCACAAAATTTGAAATTGATTAATCTAAATAAAAAAGGCATGTTTCTAGACCAGATTTGTCTCAGAAATACAGCATTGGAATTTATTTATCTGTTTCTGGTCCATAAAAGCAAACAAAAACGTATCTTTACAAAATGACGTCATGAGTTACTTATACTTAGGGAGCCATAAGTCAGTAACACATAAAGATATTGCATTGCAATGTGGTTTGGGTATCGTCCATACTTGGTTCTATCATATATATTCCGTTTTTTTATATCTTTAACACAAAAATTTGAGGAAAGTTTTCTGATTTTATTTTTATCTTCAGGAGTCAAAAACCAAAAAGTTGGAAAATCCGAGATAGCCATTTGAAGTGAATGTCATTTCCTTTATTTTAAAGCTTGTATTTTCAATTCGCTTTAAAATTCGATTTTCTGGGATTGTCAAACATTTGTCGTTTTTTTTTCACACAAAATGGCATAACATGACGTCATTAAAACGTCATGATCTCCCACAATATCACCTCAATTTCAGTGAAATTTGATGAGAAGACGTACAATTAATGCCGCATAATGTACTGAAAGGTTGAAGTCGTTATCTGTCATAGTTTTCAAGTTATTCAGGAAATTCGGGAGGGCGATGGGGGGTAAAAGTTACCACCACCCCAGCGGGGCGCGGGTTAAAGCCCAGGCTACACTATGCGCGATTTGTCAAGGAAATCACGCGCGTGTTTTCAGTGTTTGCAGAACTTCCTTGACGTCCGGTATCTGCCGGTCAAGCAAATCACGCAAGGGAAATGGATATACCACTGCATTTTTGTAATCGATAAACCACTGCATAAATATATACCAGCTTCAACACAAGTTCAACACTCACAATTTGCTCAAACGCTTCTTCATTCATCTTCCACCACGATACTCAGCACAAATTAGTCAAGTTTAGGTCTAGTATAGACCACAATACGCGAAATCAAGCAAAATGATAAAAACCCTGCAACACGCAATCTCGGAGAACACGACAAGTTCATAATTTCGAACTTTTCATCGTTCCGTCCGTGACGTGTCTGCGGAATTTCCTTCACGTTTCATCCGGGATCTGCGTGATGTGCCAGTGTAGCTCACCCAATGCATTTACTATCAGCTGAACTTGCTCTGTCACGCAAATCCAGACAACACGGATAACACGTACGTGATTTTCAGCAAATCACGCATAGTGTAGCCTGGGCTTTAGGCCACTTACCTGACGTGAGTGGCAACACATACGTTTCTTAACGTCGGCTTACTTGCAGGCATATCAGGGGCGATGAACTGGACCCCCCCCCCCGACAACTTGTCAGGAGGCCCCCTGACAACTTGCCAGGAGGCCCCCACTACGATTTGCATCCCCAATGTCATTTCCAAAGTTACACCCCTGGTGAGGTCTAATGCATTTATATTGCTGCTAAGCGAGGTGTTGGTCCAGTCCCTGGGGTGCTTGACAAGGGATTAACTTGGTATGTATCTTAGGATGAGCAGTAGTCTGCTCAGCAGTAGCAGAAGAGGGCTCCTGTAGTCGGCTATCTGGGGCTTCCCCGGCACAAGCGTTGATGCCATGCAGTTTGTTTTCACATTATGTTGTGTATTTTCCTTGGTGTGAAACATGTGTTATATAAAATATAAGTGATTGATCTCATTATAAAGGCATTGCACGTGATTTTAAACATTGGCAGATCCAGAACGGTGGTTTCGGGCCTGGGGGATATACAATATATGTGATTGATCTCATTATCAAGGCATTGCACGTGATTTTAAACATTGGCGGATTCAGAACGGTGGTTAATTTTGCTCCGATTTCAGTTTTGTGTATGGGGGGGGGGGGGGGGCATGGCCGCCATGTCCCTTCCCCTGGATCTGCTAGTGATTTTAAATATCACATTTGTATGTGCTCTGCTGTAGTATTTATCCTGATCTAGTCATAAGCATGCTTGAATTTCATCCATATATATATATATATATATATATATATATATAATATATATATATATATATATATATATATATATATATATATATATATTATATATATATATATATATATATATATAAATATATATATATATATATATATATATATATATATATATATATATATATATATATATACATGTAGATGTAGATGTAGATGTAGATGTAGATGTAGATGTAGATGTATATGTATATGTATATGTATATGTATATGTATATGTATATGTATATGTATATGTATATGTATATGTATATGTATATGTATATGTATATGTATATGTATATGTATATGTATATGTATATGTATATGTATATGTATATGTATATGTATATGTATATGTATATGTATATGTATATGTATATGTATATGTATATGTATATGTATATGTATATGTATATGTATATGTATATGTATATGTATATGTATATGTATATGTATATGTATATGTATATGTATATGTATATGTATATGTATATGTATATGTATATGTATATGTATATGTATATGTATATGTATATGTATATGTATATGTATATGTATATGTATATGTATATGTATATGTATATGTATATGTATATGTATATGTATATGTATATGTATATGTATATGTATATGTATATGTATATATATATATATATATATATATATATATATTATATATATATATATATATATATATATATATATATATATATATATATATATATATAATATATATATATATATATATATATATATATATATATATATATATATATATATATATATATATATATATATATATATATATATATATATATATATATATATATATATATATATATATATATATATATATATATATATATATATATATATATATATATATATATATATATATATATATATATATATATATATATATATATATATATATATATATATATATATATATATATATATATATATATATATATATATATATATATATATATATATATATATATATATATATATATATATATATATATATATATATATATATATATATGTGTATTATTCCTAATCACGTACGATACCTATATTTAATATTATTGCATTACTAATGGTCTTCTCACATGATAATAACTAAATAATAAATGCATTAATGAATATATAATACATTAATTATTTAGTTGATATCATGAGATCATTAGCAATAATATAATATTTCAAAAAGGCCACAGTCAGTGACTATTCACGTCGTTTCCTCATTCCGTCGAATTGAAAAAGTGTTGTCTGCAGCGGGATTCGAACTCGCGCTTGGCCATCGCTCGATCTGCATGGGTTCACGAGATGTTTAATAGCTCGAAAACGAACCTCACGGCGTACACTTTTGAACCCGGAAATCGAAAGAAAAATGTTCAGGCTTCACTTCTGGCTACTTTTTATTGTCGTATCGGTTGCAGGTAAAAAAGCCGTGGGCCCGTAAAATGGCTTTTTAACATGGAACCCTATGGCCTAGTAGGAAAATGTACGCCGTGCTGCCATATGGACTTTGGACCCCCCCCCCCCCCCCAAGAGTCTGTCGTAATATTCAGGTGGGTGGCAAGAGGACATGTGACCAAATGGAGGAATCTGATTGGAGGCCCGGGTTTGTCTAGTAAACTGGCGCATTGTCTAGTGAACTGGCGCATTAGCTACCGCCATTTCTGACAAACAAATAATGGACTAGTTGCAGGTTACCTAACTCACTACTTTTATGTGTTTGATGAAAAGCAGATTAATAAAACATATTTTTTTAGATTGACACTTCACTATAAATTCCTCCGGATTATTAGTTTTTAAAATAATTAAGTATATTTACGTAATTTGAAATTCTGCTCTCCGATTGATCGTGACGTCAGATGGCAATAGTTCAGGCGGTCAAAGTTACTTAAAGGGAAATAATGACCCTTTTCCACAAAAATGGAGTTAGCACTTGAAATCGCCAGACGAGACCAAAATATATTGTAAATTCATCACATTTTGCATGCAAACTTTCCTACCGAAAGATATTTCAAGTTAAAGTTGATAAGCGTTCCACACTTTTCACGACCGGTACTTACAAGTACTTTTGGTCCTCATCCAACTGCGGGCTTTTCCCGTAGTTTTTTTACGCAATGGAGTGGAAAATATATTGTGCGTTCTGCTTGTTGTGATTATATGCCCGGCGATCTTCTAAAACTAACAGCGATTGGAAAAAGTGGCAATAAAATCGGAAGCTCATCGATGCACATCAACGGCGGCATAGTTAGTGGTTGCGACCCTCAATTTTTGATAATCAATTCATTTGTTTTCAACATTAGGAGTATTTTATAATTTGTCTGTGGCTGTATATAACACTATGCTTTATATTATCATGAAAAAATACTAATTTTTTCCCAAAAAACTAACAAACAATAACACAAAACTGGCAATTAAATCGGAAGCTCATCGATGCACATCGACGGCGACCTATTTAGCGTCGGCGATTTGTTTACAAAGTCATTGTCATGCTTCTCGGCGCACTTAACCATCTCGGCGCACTTGGCGAGTTGTTCCTGATTAGTATACCCGTAGCAGGCTTTGTTAATGACGTCCCTGGTGCCATTCTTGTGTAGCATTGCAAAATATATCTGATTTTGAGTTGAAAGCTAATTAAAGCCTTATTCAAATTATTGTTTTTAAGTTTGAATTTTATTTTTAATCATTATTAAAGGTATTTTATCACTGTATTTCATAGTAGTTGACACTTCAGAAACTTGTGACGTAATAATATTGTATCCAATATGCATTTCCCTCACCTTTTGCTATTGTGGCGCAGTGCCGAGTGCTTTGCGAATACTAGCTTGCCTGGGGTTCAATTCATTCCGCCCTTATTTTATTCGAGTTGGTATAGTTTGCATGTTGTTGTTATTCATGACTTATACTGATAGTCATGCATCACGGATGCTTCACGGATTGCTTCACGGATCAGAGCGCTGCTCGAACGCACGCTAATAGCGCTTTCGTTCTCCATGGCAACCAGGCGTGAGCCAATGAAAAGCCAGAACGTATTCCCTTTCTGGCTTTTGATTGGCTGACGCCTGGTTGCCATGGAGAACGAAAGCGTTACCAGCGGGTGTTCGAGCAGCGCTCAGTTTGATCGGAAATGTCACAGAGCCTCCACAAATGCCGCACTCGATGTAAACAATGGTAGGGAAGGACGAATTTGTCAATGACCTTCATGAAGTACACAAGGTACTTGTTTTGTATTTTTCCAAACTTTCAACTTTTAATTTGGGAATAATTTTATTTAATTCTTAAATTTAAATAAAATAATTTTAAAACCATAACGGTAGCCTAAGAAATTGTTGCTAACAAAATCAAAAGGTCATTATTTCCCTTTAAAGGGAAATAATGACCTTTTTCCACAAAAATGGAGTTAGCACTTGAAATCGCCAGACGAGACCAAAATATATTGTAAATTCATCACATTCTGCATGAAAACTTTCCTACCGAAAGATATTTCAAGTTAAAGTTGATGAGCGTTCCACACTTTTAACGACCGGTACTTGCAAGTACTTTTGGTCCTCATCAAACTGCGGGCTTTTCCCGTATTGTTTTTTTACGCAATGGAGTGGAAAATATATTGCGCGTTCTGCTTGTTGTGATTATATGCCCGGCGATCTTCTAAAACTAACAGCGATTGGAAAAAGTGGCAATAAAATCGGAAGCTCATCGCTGCACATCAACGGCGGCATAGTTAGTGGTTGCGACCCTCAATTTTTGAAAATAAATTCATTTGTTTTCAACATTAGGAGTATTGTATAATTTGTCTGTGGCTGTATATAACATTATGCTTTATATTATCATGAAAAATAAAAATAAATCCCCAAAAAACTAACAAACAATAACACAAAACTGGCAATTAAATCGGAAGCTCATCGATGCACATCGACGGCGACCTATTTAGCGTCGGCGATTTGTTTGCAAAGCATTGTCATGCTTCTCGGCGCACTTAACCATTGTGGCGAGTTGTTGCTAGTAGCGCTTTCGTTCTCCATGGCAACCAGGCGTGAGCCAATGAAAAGCCAGAACGTATTCCCTTTCTGGCTTTTGATTGGCTGACGCCTGGTTGCCATGGAGAACGAAAGCGCTACTAGCGTGTGTCCGAGCAGCGCTCAGTTTGATCGGAAATGTCACAGAGCCTCCAAAAATGCCGCAATCGATGTGAACAATGGTAGGGAAGGGCGAATTTGTCAATGACCTTCATGAAGTACACAAGGTACTTGTTTTGTATTTTTCCCAAACTTACAACTTCGAATTTGGGAATAATTTTATTTAATTCTTAAATTTAAATAAAATAATTTTAAAACCATAGGGGTAGCCTAAGAAATTGTCGCTAACAAAATCAAAAGGTCATTATTTCCCTTTAAGGTAGTCTTGGGCGGCTCGGTTGACGCATTTCTTTTTAATAAGCTTCCCCTCACTCAGGAAGTAGTGGTGGGGAACATGATTTACCCCCCCCCAACACAAATTTGTCAGAGGGACCCTTCAAGAAGTTGACCGAAGGCCCCGAGGTGCCCCAGCCAGTCTGATGGGCCCTCTACGGCCGACAGTAGGCCCCCAGTCGGCCTGAGGGGGCCCTCTGTAGGCCGGAGGGGCCTTCGGTAGGCATTAGGGGCCCTCGCTAGGCCTGAGGGGGCCCTTGGTGGGCCTGAGAGGCCCTCGGTATGACCTGATGGGGCCCTCGGTAGGCCTGAGGGGTCCCTCGGTAGGCCTGAGGAGCCCTCGGTAGGCATGAGGGGCCCTCGGTAGGCCTGCGGGGCCCTTGGTGAGCCTGAGGGGCCCTCGGTATGGCCTGATGGGGCCCTTGGTAGGCCTGAGGGGTCCCTCGGTAGGCCTGAGGGGGCCCTCGGAAGGCCTGAGACTTCAACATGGGCCTGTCCGACGTTTTTTTGCGACACTATTTAGGGGCCCTGCAAAATGTAGTGGCTTAAATCCGAGGAGATACCATTTCGCGCCATTTTTTAGGGGTTGACCGTGAGAGGGGGCCGCTTTGATTGAGGGGGACCCTGGTTTTGTTCCCCCCCCCCCCCCCCCCTCCCCCATCCGAAAATACCACCCACCGCCACGGATACCACCTCCATAACCGCTCTATCCGAACGCGTGCGATTTGTGGGCTGTGATTCGTCTGGTGAGGAATATAAGGCGGGAAAAGCTACCGCCGGGTGATAAAAAATACCTTGTTCTATCTTCTATCCATACCCGGGTCATGAATCTACCTGCGAAGTCATTTAGTACCTAAATATTTTCCCCTAAAAAGCATTGCAAAATCTCCATGTTAAAGCAATGGGAGTATCAGCTGATTGCGATTCCTTGGGCCCAGCCACACTGGAGGATCCCGGCGATCGGTTGCACGTGCGCTGGGAAGTCACGTGACTGAATCCAGGCCGTTGTCATCCCCATGCCTATAAGCTGTTTGCATCCGCGGCGAAAATGACGTCACCGGGGGCATACCGTTTATGACCCCATTAAACTTTATTGTTCATAGATATGAGACTTTATACTGTTCAATATACAATATTGATAATGCACTTTACATATATGTCACTTGCGAAGCAGTGGTTTATATATTTTGCTTGCTATGTCTTGGCAGTGATTTAGACCCTGGCTGGCCCTGTGCTGACTAGATTGCAGTGTTTTAGGGCTGAATTTGTTTACAGTTTGGGAAAACACTGTGCGTGACTGTGGCATATACACTGGAATCTTGGACGAGGTAATAATCAATTTCAGGTTTCTAAGTGGCTAGTAATTTGTAAAAGTGCTTTTTAACGTGTATATATCATGCAATTATGTGTTTTGGATTGTTATATTAGTGATCTATGTGTGGCAGTGATATACTTTTGGTTTGGCAGTAGGTACTGGTGATGTTATTTGGTAACCAAGATCTTGGTTTGCAAATAATTACCAATACTGAATCGGATCGAATCGGATATACTACCAGAAAAAAACAACAGAAAATCAGTTTGGTATTCGGTCAGCATAGCTACAAAGGAATTTGTATTGGTTTGGTCATGTTTCAGTAAGCTTATGAAAATTACATCACTAGGTACCCAGTGGCAGTACCCAGGCCAGCACTGCTGGTAATTCATAATATTCTTCATTTTGATTAGAAAAGAAAATGTGAGGGTCTGCTATAAGTTGATCATTGACCTTTATTACTAAATTGCCATGCTTGCGATAAATCAGGATGAAAAATAAGACTATCCTATAGCCTGTGTGATATTCCATGTCATTGGTGGAATGTGCGGAGAAGACACTGTAAATATGCATGTTATGTATAATTTACTCTTCGAATTTACCTTTTGATGATAGCTACTTTTGATTCCATGATTTTTTTAGTCATTGAACAGTTTTACAACCAATATTGAGAAAGTGTTGATAACGTGTTTATATTGTCATGATCATTACAATTTCTTGTATTCCTTTTCACAGATACAAAGACATGACTCGAGTGTGTGCAGTTGCCACATGCAAGAAATGGTGTGGGGGAAAAAAGAGAAGAAAGAGTGTCAGCATGTTCAAGTTCCCAAGAGACAAGAAAGTTTGTAGCACTTGGCTTGCAAAGTGTAAGAGGGCTGATGTGATGGATCCAAACAAATCCTTCATTTGTTCTGACCATTTCTCCTCTGATGACTATGATCCTGGATACCTGGTGAAACTGAAGCTGATGCCAGACCGCAAACACCCCCCTCTCCTGAAGCCGGATGCTGTCCCATCCTTGAACCTGCCTTCCACGTCCACCTCCACTTGGTATGAAACCCAGACTGCTATAGTGTGCATACATATCTACTGAGCCCTGTCTATGAAATTAACTGAATCATAATTGTGCTAATGAAACTGACAGCTTACTCTTAATATTAGATGCTTTGCTATCAGTTGTGTGATATTGTTTATAATTGAAAAACAAGTTTTATTGTAAACTGCAACTGTTTCAGCATCAATGTTGAAGCTTTGGCCAATTCCTGGACCCATGTTAACTCAGACAAAAACAAAAACTCCAGTGAGTTATGCTCTGAGACATTATGCCTGGAGGTTGACCCCATTTTTAGACCATGCTGGTGCTGCAAGTTTTCTCCACAGCTTGGGTACTCTTTCTGTATTATATTTCTGAACAAGAACAGACATCAGCTCTCTGGACTAAGCCTCATGCATGTACTCTAATATAGGTACCTGATTACCTATACTATTCCCAGTGATCCTGCCAAGTCTGAACGTGCTCAGCATCGAAGGGCCAGGAAGTTACTGGATGCTGCCCTGGAGGAGCATCAGGCAGCCGAACCTGCTGTGGTAGCTGACGAGCTAGGTAAGTGGGCTAGCTGCTAAGCAGATAAAAGGGTAACCAACCTGGCCAGATAATGTCCGAGATCAACGTCACATTGAATATAATGTTGCTGTCTAGTACTCTTTAACCATCAGACAGGACTATTCCTTCAAGAGATGTTATGGCCAAGGGTATAGGCACCATTTCAATAAAATGTTGATTGTCATCTAATATTGTATAAATTTATAGTAAACTTTGAATGATCTCCGGAACATTGTGGCAGTCCTCTAGAGTGAAGTGCTCTATCCAGCTTCTGAATGTATAACTTGACATTAATTGTGGTATCCCTTTTTACCGCGGATAAACATGTTGTTTTATATTCGTTGAATGTGTGGATGCTTATTGACAATCAAAGCTTTTAAAGCACAATATCGAAGCTTATAAAGCATGTCATGCAGCATGTACAAGGGAAAGGCCTATCCATAACCTGAATCCTGTCCATCAGGTACTAGGTAGCAGTGTGGCTATCTAATGCTATACTTAGGGGGACATGCTATGCATTTTCTTTAGCATACAATTTACACGACAACCTTTCATTTTCAGGACGCAAGTGGAGACGTCCGAGATTCTAAGCCTGAAGAAACGCATCCAACAGCTTCAGGAGAAACACCGTGCCGAACGCCTCAAATGGCGGCGTGAGACTGCTCGTCTCCGGTGCCAGCTCTTCCACCTCGAGCGGAAAACTCAGGGCACGCAGCATGTCCAGATCGAGGGCGTCTTCAGTCCACAGCAACTGAAGCGATTGGCCACGGGGCGTCGAATCAACTGGAGGGCGAAGGACATCTCGAAGGCGATCGGACTGCGTTACATCAGTCGAAAGGCGTACGCCTATGTTCAGCATGTAATGAAAATGCCTCTGCCGTCGAACAGCACGCTGGCTAGGTGGACTCGTAGCTTCCAGCTCGGTTCCGGCCTCATCGATGCGGCTCTCTGGGTGCTGAAGCCGGCGGTGCAAGCTATGGGCCCACTGGAGCGCATCGCTTGTCTCTGCTTTGACGAGATGGCCCTGCACAACCAACCGACTTACGATCAGAGCGGAGACCAGATTCTCGATGGATCAAAACTCCAGGTGATGATGGTGCGTGGGCTGTGTGCAGCCTGGAAGCAACCAATCTTCCATGAAGTGGATGCGCCAGTCACTATGGAGAAGCTCAGCACAGTCGTCCGCACTCTGGAGGAGCTGGGTCTGGACGTCCGAGCCGTGACGAGCGACATGGGTCCCAACAATGAGGGGCTGTGGCGTCGGGCCGGAGTGAACATCAACAAGACCTGGGTTCCACATCCTGCTGACTCAAGCAAGTAAGAATATGCGCCCGTAACGCTGTATGCAGGCAAGCTTCATAAATAATTTGTGCGCTTTTTTCCGCTCCAACACAACACAGTTTCGCTTCCATCCGTATACACTGGGTGCTCACTTCACTGTATTGCACACTCGAACGCGAACCATTAACATTAGACACGACCCTCTTACACAACCGCCCGATCGCCCTAAGCAGAATGGCGATTCGATTCGTCTCACAAGACCGCGCGAATCACGCGCTGGCGCAGTGCGATGCCTGATGGCACGCACTCTGCCCCAGGTGGTGCGTGATGTCAGGCGGGTGTACGGGCGCAGCCAGCGCCGGTAACCAGCGGACGCGTCAGCAGTCGCGCGCCACGACCCGGGCTGCCGGCTCTGAGCCTGCCGGCACTCAGGCACAGCCCATAGTCACCGCGCGGTGGTGCGAAATATGCTCGTGTTTATTCTTATTAGTGTTGATATATCTAGTTATAGTGGTATAATGGTAGTATTAAAGTTGATATATATATAGTTATAGTTATAATCGCAGTTATAATGGCTCTATTGACTTGCATGTTTACACTTCACACACAGTCCTTAAATCTGGTTGTTACGAACGAGCGCGAAGCGCTCGCTCATCCTTCCGTGGTGTATGGGAAAAATATGAATATGAGCGGCCCAACCCGGCCCAGCCCAACCTGTCCCGTGGCGACGCTTTTGATAACCTCATATCTCTGCAACCGCTCGTCAGATTGACAAGCGGGTTTCTTTGCTGAGCAGCCCCATCCAACCTACCCTGTTTGAGACCAGTGCCGACTCATGTGGGTGACTACCACTGCGCGCGGCGCGTGCCGCGTGAGGGGTGTTGAAAGGTGTTTTCTCGCCAAAACTTCGCAACGGCTGGGCAGATTATGTGCAAATTTAGTGTGTGGTTATGGACCCCTCATCCGCTAGTTTCCCACAAGTCGGAGGTGGGGTGCATCTGCACGTGTGCACGTGCACACCCCTATTCGATATATCAGGAACGGCTGAGCCGATTGTGTTCAAATTTGGTCTGTGGTTAGGGACCTCTCAGCCGCCAGTTTCCCACAAGTCAGGGGTGGGGTGCCTCTGCACGTGCGCATGTGCCCACCCCTATGCTATATCTCAGGAACGGCTGCGCTGATTGTGCTCAAATTTGGTGTGTGTTAGAAACCTCTTAGCCGCCACTTTCCTACAAGTCAGAGGTAGTCACTTGCCGCATCGAGTTGGAATTCACGATACATTTCGTTCGCGCTCGCTCGTTCGTCGCCAACTACGGTGCCTTACTGGTTTGTAGAGTGTACACATGTCTTACCATTTTCACTCACAACTACCTTGTTATCATTTGAATGTGACAATATAGGAAACAGTGCTACAATGATGTGTGTAGAGTTATTGTCAACATGGACAACATTATACTATGTTTGTGAGTGGGAAACCACAATAGTAACTTGTTGGGCTGTTTCCAGGTCTGCTGTAAGTGTGATATGCTCCATGCATAGCTTGCTTATTGTCTTTCAGGAAGCTCTGGGTCTTCGCTGATGTCCCCCACCTCATCAAACTGGTCCGACACCATGTGGTCAATGAAGGACTGAAGGTCCCGGATGGCCGTGGTGGCGAAGTTGTCCTTGATGCCGCTCCCTTTCGGGCACTCCGGTCTCTGGACAACGCAGAGATGGAAATCTGCCCCAAACTAACCGACCTGTGTATCGAGGTACGTACTGACCCGACCCGAGAGCAACATTTAATGTTCAAAACAAATGTCATATGTAAGCTTCAAGGGATAAATCGATCTTCAAAAATGTTGTGTGTAGTAGTTTAGCAATTAAATTGATCCAGCTAATCATGAATCTGATATAGGTACCTATACTAGCCGTGTTCAGGAAAGATTATTGCGCTGAGAAGATTCTGAAAAGGGTCTGAGAAGTTTGGGTATAGAAGTCTTAGTCTTAGTCTTAGATATTATCACTATTCAATAGTTATGGAAACATGTATTGAGCTCATAACAAGTTTATGATACAAAATTGACCGTTTTTAAAGAACATATGCGTCTAACTCGTAGAGTCCATTCGTTCAGTTTAGCATACCGCCATACTAGTTACTAAAACGGCTACTTATACCTTAAAGCGCAAAAAAAATTGAAGTGGACGGCATTATCACACGATAGCGAACCATTCAGCTCAAACACTCAGACCTAGGCTGACAGTGATCAGACCAGGGCTGACAGTGATCAGACGGAGGCTGACAGTGATCAGAGGGAGGCTGACAGTGATCAGAGGGAGGCTGACAGTGATCAGACGGAGGCTGACAGTGATCAGAGGGAGGCTGACAGTGATCAGACGGAGGCTGACAGTGATCAGACGGAGGCTGACAGTGATCAGACGGAGGCTGACAGTGATCAGAGGGAGGCTGACAGTGATCAGACGGAGGCTGACAGTGATCAGACCAGGGCTGACAGTGATCAGACGGAGGCTGACAGTGATCAGACGGAGGCTGACAGTGATCAGACGGAGGCTGACAGTGATCAGACGGAGGCTGACAGTGATCAGACCAGGGATGACAGTGATCAGAGGGAGGCTGACAGTGATCAGACGGAGGCTGACAGTGATCAGAGGGAGGCTGACAGTGATCAGACCGGGGCTGACAGTGATCAGACGGAGGCTGACAGTGATCAGAGGGAGGCTGACAGTGATCAGACGGAGGCTGACAGTGATCAGACCAGGGATGACAGTGATCAGACGGAGGCTGACAGTGATCAGACGGAGGCTGACAGTGATCAGACGGAGGCTGACAGTGATCAGACCAGGGATGACAGTGATCAGAGGGAGGCTGACAGTGATCAGACGGAGGCTGACAGTGATCAGACCAGGGATGACAGTGATCAGACGGAGGCTGACAGTGATCAGAGGGAGGCTGACAGTGATCAGACGGAGGCTGACAGTGATCAGAGGGAGGCTGACAGTGATCAGACGGAGGCTGACAGTGATCAGAGGGAGGCTGACAGTGATCAGACCGGGGCTGACAGTGATCAGACGGAGGCTGACAGTGATCAGAGGGAGGCTGACAGTGATCAGAGGGAGGCTGACAGTGATCAGACCGGGGCTGACAGTGATCAGACGGAGGCTGACAGTGATCAGAGGGAGGCTGACAGTGATCAGACGGAGGCTGACAGTGATCAGACCAGGGATGACAGTGATCAGACGGAGGCTGACAGTGATCAGAGGGAGGCTGACAGTGATCAGACGGAGGCTGACAGTGATCAGACCAGGGATGACAGTGATCAGACGGAGGCTGACAGTGATCAGACGGAGGCTGACAGTGATCAGACGGAGGCTGACAGTGATCAGACCTAGGCTGACAGTGATCAGACGGAGGCTGACAGTGATCAGAGGGAGGCTGACAGTGATCAGACGGAGGCTGACAGTGATCAGACGGAGGCTGACAGTGATCAGAGGGAGGCTGACAGTGATCAGACGGAGGCTGACAGGGATCAGACCAGGGCTGACAGTGATCAGACGGAGGCTGACAGTGATCAGACGGAGGCTGACAGTGATCAGACGGAGGCTGACAGTGATCAGAGGGAGGCTGACAGTGATCAGACGGAGGCTGACAGTGATCAGAGGGAGGCTGACAGTGATCAGACGGAGGCTGACAGTGATCAGACGGAGGCTGACAGTGATCAGACCAGGGCTGACAGTGATCAGACGGAGGCTGACAGTGATCAGACGGAGGCTGACAGTGATCAGACCGGGGTCGATAGCGATCTTAACGATTACGTTGATGTATCATATAAGTCTCTACTACCGAACGGTGCAATGCTATTACGGACAAAGACAAATCGCTCTCCTGGAAACTTTCTAAAATGCACTTGCGTTTGATTTGCGTTGCACGGCAGATTTTCTCAAAACTGTATTTCAAACATTAATGTGATCAGCTCAACAGCATCGCTTTATTAGTGAGACACTCCCACCTTCGGATTCGTTTTGAGCAGAGATGGCGGAATTGACTTCACCAATGTAAAATATATTTTGTGTGCATGTTGCCTATAACACAATGGGGTGTGGGACAGGTAGTGGGTTTTTACGCATAACAAATTCAGCATATTTTTCGCGATTTTTTATGTACTTTTCACACACATCTTAGACCGCCTTCTGTTCTAAAACTTCCTCTTAACTTATCATATTTTTTATAAAACTTTCTTCATTTTGTTTGTGACGTCACGACACTCGTGATTTGTGTCGTCACTTTTTATTTTCACTATGGTCGTGGCGTCACAACTACAAGGAGTCGTGGCGTCAAAACTACAAGGACATGAGCTTAATTGTTTTAGTTTTTGATCATTTTTGAGTTCATTTCGCATTTTTTTTAGAATAAAAAAAAATGTACATTATTAAAAATTCTCCTTTTTATGAACCCAAAAAATTGGTACCTTACAAATTTGTCCACCACCCCATTGCTTAACATTGTATTTTTCCATTTGATGAAGTGCTAAAATGAGCACCTTATGTGAATGTGGTCAGCGTGATATTTGTTTCTGTGGTCTGTGTTTCGATCAAAAACGTACGCTGGTGTGGCTACTGGCTCTAATTAAATTTGACAGTCACAACATTAATGGGACTCTTGGTTTATTTTGCAGGCTCGTGGCCAGACGGCCCAGCGGGTTTACCTCGCCACAACACTGTTCTCGAGCACCGTGGCATCAGCAGTGGAAAGCGTCCTGCTCGACGAGACGGCTGCACGGCTCATTCGGACGGTGGACCGCTGGTTCGACGTAATGAACAGTCGGACGCCTACCGACGCCAAGTACGAGCGCAGCGGGTACGGCGTATCTGATCTCTCCAAGGCAGCACAAGACACGGCCATCCGCGACATGGACAACCTGATGGCAAACGCCAGCAAGCCAGACGCCAAACGCCGGCCAGGCCAGGCGCCCGTGCTGATGGCTTTCCAGCGCGGCATCCTGCGTAGCTCGGCGTCCCTCCGCGGTTTGTACCAGGACCTAAGATCGGCTTATCCGGGGCAGCTGCGGTACCTGCTGACGGCTCGGCTGAATCAGGATTGTCTGGAGAACCTCTTCAGCCAGCTCAGGGGCATGTGCGGGCCCAACACTCACTCGGATGCCGTTGAAGCCCGGCAACGTCTCAGGATTCTCCTGATCGCCCCATCGGCCCTGAAAGCCTTGTCGTGCCCTGAGCGAGCGGTTGCAGCAGAGAATGGGCCAGACTTCCTCAGCACGGGCGCGGATCCCACGGCAACGCCAGCAACCGAGACGCTGAGCGGGGCTGCGCTCGATGGACTGGATATCCTGGTGAGATTAACGGGCAACACCCTTATGTGATTGCATTCCATTCAAATATTACACACGCCTTTCATCGTGTGTTTTGTATCAGTTTTGTTTTAAAGCCGGACTAAACGTGCCTACTTGGCTGTGATGATAACTCATTGCCTCTTACGATTATAACAATTTCCATTTATGGAGTCGGCATTGTTGGGTACCTGCGTCTTGCACCAAAGTGAAACATGTTTAATTATATATTTTGTAGGCCACTATGTATAATGAACAGGAAACCAGGAGTGTCTGCTTCCTTAATCCTAGCGACTCATTGTCCGCTATATTAACCCGCGCACTGCAGGGGGTTTGCGCCGAACAGGAACTGCAGGGGGTTGATTTCCGCCGCCCCCCCCCCCCCCCCCCGTGAGATCTCGAAAACTACGCTACGTAGTGACAAGCCAAAAATGGCGTTTGATAGCTTGATACAAGTTATATCGAAAGTATTTCAGTATTTTTTTTTAGGTCAGGTCAAAATTAAGGTCACCAGAGGTCATCAAAGGTCAAATTTTCTAGTTCTTTCCTGTTTTAGAACTTCGCTCCAGAAATTCCCATATATCTCGGACACTATGCAAGCTAGAAACAAACGAAAAAAAACGATCGCCAGCCATTGAAATTTGCAATCGACATCGTGTCCTCAGATTTTATATCGGATCAATATTTGAGGCTCCAGATGTCAAAAAAGAGGAAAAATGCTGCCTTTTTGCAAAACCGTTTTTCACTAATAACCTTTTACCTAATAAAGATAACGGAAAACTTTTTACGCTATTGTGTTTGTCTCGTCAAGGCGCTTTGAATGATATACATGGTGACCTTGTTAGGTCAACTTAAAAAATCTGGCATGTCACGTGACCTTGGCCTGAGGTCAAGACCCAAGTAGGTTATGTTGCATATAGGGAGACGTGTCTCGACGAGACAAACACGTTGCTGTCGGTTTTACTTCTCTATCTTCATTATATATCGAGTTATTGACAAAAAGGTGATGGTGACCTCGGATGACCTCAAATGACCCCATAGGGGTCACTGAACAAAACTTATGGGATCATCAAGAATATCCTATAATAACATGATCCAGAAGTAATTGGACTGATATCTTGCATATCCTTGAAATAGGAAGCATTTGAATATTTCCCCATTGACTTATTATGGGAGGTCACGAAATTGACCTGACCTTAGGTCACCGATATCAAAATTCCGAGATAAACGAATTGTAAGTACTTATGCCCTCATGACACCTGGTAAGTTTCAAACTGATCGGTGAGAAACTCTGGCTTTGGCACAACGGCAAACTTTTTGGAGGTGGGGGTCACTTGACCTGGTCTGGTGACCTGACCTGAGATGACCCGAGGTAATTTTTTTTTCAAAGTGTGCGTAATTGATGTCCCAGCAGGTGTGCTAAAACCCGGCGACGCTGTGCGCCGCCATTTTTTCGCTATCTGCGAAAAACCTGAGGGGGGGGGGGGCGGAAATCACCCCCCCCCCCCCTGCAGTGCGCGGGTTAACACCAAAAAGCGTGTAAGAATAGGATGTACAATGTACATGCATTTATGTATGTTAAAGTATGTTTATATAGCATCGTTTTCATCCCACCCACGCTAAGTTAATATTACTTTTCATTTCAGTTCGTCGATCAGGAAGAAGGCCAGATCGCGGAGGTGGACCACGCGTACGCTTTGGCAACAGAGCGGCAGCTGCAGGACCATGCGGCCACTGTCGGCGACCTCGGGCTGGAGCGGGACGGTCTAGCGTTCATCGCAGGGTACATCGCGTTTAAGATGTTGACCCGTCGCTTGTTGACCTGTCGCTTGGCTGCCCGACGTCAGAAGCGACGTGGCCCTCCTTGCTCCGGTGCCCAGCTCGTGGCTGCAAACCATCAGTCGTGGCAGGCTCCATGTACCCCAGACCTGGTGGATGGCTGTCGTGAAAGAGTTTGACGACAAGTTCTGTTATATCATGGGCAGTCACTTCAGCAAGGAGGCCGGTATCCAGCAACGCCTAGTGGGCGTGATCAGCAGTCAGCACCCACAGCTGGACCTCCGCGTGGCTCGCAGACTGGCTCGGGTCCGACTGCACGTCCGTATCGGCTGGCTGCGCCAAAACTTGGCGAGGCAGCGTGCTGATAAAAGGGCAGCAAGGCAGGTTCGGCAGCACGTCACCAGCCAGCGTTAACCAGCGCGTGCTCTGACGAACTGTGTTCGCCTTGACGCACAGTTTATCTAGGTTCAGAAGACACAATTTTGCTCATATAAGCTTGTAACAATCACCAAATTGTTTTGGTTTGCGTTTCTGCATCGAATGATGGGCCGCACGATGTTCCTAGCCTGAGGTCACGTTACGGTCACTGAGGTCACTGGGTCAAATGTCAGGTCAGGGCGGTCACGATCAAGGTTCAAAAGCAACTGCTCTGGAGTAATTGTAGAAGTAGAGTCGATTCGAAGCAGTGTCAGAACATTATATTGCAAGCAAACCTGTGCTTCGGGCACTTATATTCCCCGACGGACAATTCTTAGTTGGTGACCTAGATGACCTTGGTGCCCTGGTGTCAGTGGTCAATCGCCTACCAGATGCTGTTCACTGATTCATAGGATATTTATGACTATTCTGGTCCAATTCATGTAATTAAAGCATAGAACACTAGGCATTTCATCAACGTTTACGAAAATCCGGCCAACTTGCCTTCACTAAAATTGACCCAGGTCATTGAGCTAACATGACCCCGATATATTTTTTTTGAGGTAAAATTGAACCAGGAAGAGTTCCAGAAGGTTTCAGGGCGATATATCACACGGTGCGGAAATGAGAGCAGAACAATCTGAGGGGCCGGTTGGATCCGCCCCCAGCAGGTGGTGGATGCACACTCAAGAGGTTTTTTGCAATTATGTCCAGATTCTGAGTTCAAACAGGGGTTAGATTTACAAACAAAATTTGATGAGCCTCCCGATAGTGTGCTGTTTTATATCAAATTACCCCCTTAACCGCCGTTACTGCCTTCGGAAAAATAAAAATAAAATCGTCGATTGCAACCATCTTTCCGTGTCCGTTATAGATCTTTGGGACATCAAAATACCTTTAAAATGGTCATTACTTTGAAGTACCGCTCATTTACGAGCAGAATGAACTGGTTTTGTTCCCTCTAACATATTTATTATTATTTTATTGAGTCCGCTAAGTACATGTTCTACTATGTACACTGCTATCTCCCGGATAGAAGTGTGCCCCCGGTGACGTCATTTGGCAGTCTGCGCAGATACCTGCGCAGTAGGCATGGTTCTACCTGGTATCTACGGCCTTGACTGAATCCTTACGCCCTACATCGATCTCAACGACATCGGACCACGGACGCCTTCCAGACTTCTCTCCTCCAGCCCTCCACCGCTTCCGGGTGCGGGGACCCTGTCCACGTGCTTGTGGCAGGGTCGTTAGACCCTTAGATAGGTAGCCTTTATATATTTTTAAGTAGGCAGTTTCATTAGCACATTTTTTTTTTATTGGCAATAGGCCTCCTCCACGGCGTAGGTCCCTCTCCACTTTTGGGCAGTTAACTTGCAGGTGCCAACACGTTCTGTCGTGTGTGGCATTTAAAGTAAATAGTTAGCCCCCATCCTATCCTCCTGAGCCACGACGATGGCTACCCCCCCGGAACCCCGCCCCCCGACCCGCCCGACCCCCCTCCGGGGTTCTCCGGTGCGCGACCGCGTGCCCCCCTCCCAGCCCCCTTCAGGGGCCCCGCCCGCGTCCCCCCGACCCCCCTCAGGGGTCCCCCCTCCCAGCCCCCCTCAGGGGCCCCGCCCGCCCCGTCCAGGGGCCTGGCAGTCGCCGGACTCCCGTCCCCCCGACCCACCCGACCCCCTCTGGGGTCCCCCGGTGCGCGACCACGCACTCCCCAGGCCGGCTCCACTCCCCGCCCCCCTCAGGGGCATCCCAGGAGCCGACCCGGAGCACAGCTCCCCCCCGACCCCACCCCCCCCCCCCCCCGAACGGGCCCGCTCGCCTCCTTATGTGGCGAACGGATGGACTCCCGTTCCGAACGATCAACCCGTTCCATGTCCGGCGCTGGCTGGTCGCCAACTGTGGTGGCGACGTTGACAGCGCTAAGCCCATCCGATCAGGAGCCCTCCTGATCGAGACGCTGACGTCCGAACAGAACGTCCGTCTGATGGGTCGGACAAACTTCAACGGAGCGAAGGTCGCCGTGGAAGCCCCGGCGCACCTAAACTCCGTGGAGGGTCTGGTGTGGTGCCCAGACGTGGCCACCCTCTCGGAGGACAACCTCCTCCGAGAGCTCGCACACCAAGGGGTGTGCGAGGTCACGCGCCTCTCGCCCACCAAGAAGCGACCCGAGCAGCCCAACCCGCTGATTCGGCTCCGCTTCAGAGGCAGGGAGCTGCCTACCCACATCCATTGTGGGTACGTGGCCGCCCCCGTCAGGGAGTGGATCCCGCCCCCCCCCCCCCCCGGCAGTGTCAGCAGTGCTGGCACTACGGCCACCTCAAGTGGACCTGCCGGGTGCGCACCGCCACCTGTGGACGGTGCGCAGGCGAGCACGGCACCGAAGGGTGCACGCGCGCAGCACGCTGCGCCACGTGCGACCAGGCCCACCCGGCCTGGGACCGCCGGTGTAGAGCCTGGGGCCTCGCTCGCGAGGCGGAGCGCCTGAAGCGCGACGAAAGGCGCGACAGTCGGCGCCCACCGGACGCCCCGCTCTCCCCAGGGGAGGAGAGCGCGGGAGGAGAGAGACAGTCGGCGACAACCGGACGCCCCGCTCTCCCCAGGGGCCGCCCCTCCCCCCCTCCCCAGGGGGGAGGGGTGGCGCTTGGCCGCCCCTCCCCCCTCCCGGAACCTCCCCCCCCACCCAACCGGCCTCCCGCCAGACCCCCCGACCACCATGCCAGTCCCCAAAGGCATCTCTGGCTGACCTCGAGTGCGCCGCTGCCGCTGATCCACCGGCACCGCGCTCCCCCCTCCCCAGCCGAGTCGAACATCGACTCGGGCCCCGCCTCCCCGGCCTCCGCAGCACCAGCGGAGTGCCGACTCTCGGAGGACTCCTCGGACGACTCTCTCATGAGAGCCGTCTCCCAGTCAATCGCCCGCAACCCCGCCCCGCCCTCCCGCTCCAACTCCCCGCCCGCCCGCCCCGCCCACTCCCCTCCCCCGCCCTCCCGCTCCAACTCCCCGCCCGCCCGCCCCGCCCACTCCCCTCCCCGACTCTCGGAGAGTGACACCCAATCAGATTCATCGCGCTCCCACTCCTCCCGCCCGGCCGCCCGCCCCCGCAGGCATACTCGAGCGACCTCCAGGCAAGGCTTGGACAGTAAAAGTAAATCTAAATGAATAATCAACAGTCAGAATTTGTCCTCCAATGGAATGTTAGATCTTTAATATCCCATTGGGGGCAATTCAAACATTACGTCTTAAATAATAATCCGTTAGTAGCCGCTGTTCAGGAAACCCATTTTATTGACGCCGACTTTAATAATTATACCTTGAAAATCGCCGGTTATAGCCTTTACACAAATAACGTAAATGCATCACCTCGCCGAGGCGGCTCGGCTTCGCTTATTTCAAACCAACTTTTGCATCATCAAATCGACCTTCAAACAACCTTAGACGCAGTCGGCGTTAATATTAAAATCGCTCAGCTAGAAATAACTCATCTCAATTTATTTCCGTCCTACGGAGGACATAGACATTGATTCTTTTTCCCAACTTATTACAAATGTTAACACCCCATGTCTGATTATGGGCGATTTCAACGCGCATAGTCGGGCGTGGGGCTGCCTTCGGAACTCTCTCCGAGGCCAAATTATGCTGGACCTACTGGACCGGCATAATTTGGTCTTCCTTAACGACCAATCACCCACACACGTACACCACTCAGGAGGCGAGGTGACTTACAGCGCCATCGATCTCGCCTTCGCCACACCACGCATCGCGACTCTTTTTACATTTAACGCACAATCAGACCCTCTTTTTAGCGATCATTTCCCAATTCACTTAGGACTCCAAGTCCCTTCAGGACAGACAAATTTTTACTCTCTGCCTAGATGGAACCTTCGCAAAGCCGACTGGTCCTCCTTTCAAAAACACATTGACACTAGTCACCCCGCAGACTCCCAGACCGACATTAACACATTTTTAAACACCATTCTCGCATCAGCACACCAGCACATTCCACACACACGCACACACACACAACACTACCCGAGGCAGCGTACTGCCCCGTGGTGGAACACAGAATGCCAAAGAGCTGTTGCCCTCCGGAAAAGAGCATTTCGAAAATTTCAATCTTGTATAACTGCAGAAAACGAACACGAAGTACGGAAAACCCGCTCTTTGGCTAAAACAATCATTGACAAAGCAAAAAAAGAATCTTGGCAGGAATTCTCATCTACCTTTAATCGATTTACCTCCCTCTCAAAAATTTGGACATTAATCAAATCGTTTTCAAATAAAAGACCACCGGCATACAAAATCCCACACTTACAAATACACAACACATCTTACACGCTTCCCCTAGAGGTGGCAACACAATTTGCACAACACTACGCTAACATATCATCAACACAACAATGTATACCAACTTTTGCTAACCAACTTAACGATCAATTTCAATCTATCAGCTTTGACTCTAATAACGTAGAAATATACAACTCTTTTTACCAACTCAGAGTTAACGTACGCTATAGGCAAATGTGGTAAAACTTCTGTAGGGCCAGATCAAATTGACTACTCCTTCTTTAAAAACTTGACAGAGACTGGTCTCACCAACTTACTAACAGCGTTCAATACCATGTGGTTTGACGGCACTTTCCCTGAATCTTGGCATAATAGTACGCTAATTCCTATAATTAAACCTCGCAAACCTAAATCTTCTCCCGCTAGCTATCGCCCTATTTCTCTAACTAGTTGTGCATGTAAACTATTCGAACGCATGGTTAATGGACGCATCAGGACATACATTGAATCAAATAATTTACTTACCCCACACCAAAGTGGTTTTCGACCTGGTCGTTCCACTGCGGACAATTTAGTTGGTCTTATCGACTCTGTCCAGCGCGGCTTTCGAGGGAGAGGGGTCACAATTGCCCTCTTTCTTGATTTGAGAGCTGCGTTTGACAGAGTCAACAAAACCGCACTTCTAGTAAAGGTCCATAAGGCCGGAATTCGAGGTCGACTCGCCAAATTCATCCAAAACTTTTTAGAAAATAGAACTTTGAATGTAAGGTGCGGCAACACATTCTCCAAATCAAAATCAGGACCACGGTGTCCCACAGGGATCGGTCCTCTCCCCGACCCTATTTTTAATTATGATTAACGACATCTTCAGTAATATTAATAAGATCGACAAAGGTCTCAAATTTTCAATGTACGCTGATGACCTGGCGGTGTGGTTCTCGCACCCGAGTGTCGATCAAGCCAGCAAAACGTTACAACTAGTACTCATTGATATAAAGGTTTGGTGCGACCAATGGGGTCTGGAAATTTCTCAAAGTAAATCTGCATCTCTAATTTTTTCAAAGAAACCTGCATATGTGGAACCCTACATTCCATTAAAATATAACAATCAAATTATCCCTTTTGTCAAATCATTCAAGTATCTGGGAATAACGCTAGAACACGTCTCTCGTTCATCCCACACTTCAATGATTTAGTGCAGAGATGTACGCGACGAATTAATATTATGAAGTCATTGGCTGGTCGAGAGTGGGGCGCAGATCGTGCCACTCTCCTCCAACTATATACTTCCCTGATACGCCCAGTACTGGATTATAACGCATTCTTATTTGATGACATATGTTCCAAACAAATTAAAAAATTGCAAACTGTCCAAAACGCTGCCTTGCGCATCGTGACTGGAGCCTGCCGCACCACCAACACCACAAACTTACACATCGACACTAACATTCCCACACTCTGCCGCCGACGCAAATACACACTACTTAGATTCTACGCCAGAGCAAGTTCACACCCCACACGCCCAACATTCCACATCTTAAATCACCCCGCACCCACTAGACGACAAACACTACTACAAAAACGACACCCGCTTATCAGTCACAGAATCAGACAAACACTCACACTATTCAACATCGCTCACATCACCACAATGCCAACGCCACCACTCACACCTCACCAGACACACACCGCCTCTTCACACACAACAAAAACACAGTCACCGCGTCAGAAACACTCTCACTCTTCCACGAACACAAAGCACAACACAACACATACACATACATATACACAGACGGTTCACGGGGCGAAGGCCGAACCGGTGGTGCATTCTACACAAACACAGTTAGCAATAACTTTAGACTTCCCGACATAAATAGCGTATACACAGCGGAATTGTCAGCCATTTTATTAGCATTAATATATGTCAGAAAAGAAAAACTTAAGGAAGTAGTCATTTGCACAGACTCGTCCGCCTCGCTCACGGCCATTTCCTCGATTAGTGAATGCAGAAACCCGATAGTATTTAAAATCAGACAACTAATCAAGTATTTAAACAGTAAAAACAATAGTATTAAATTCCTCTGGATCCCAGGACACACCGGTATCCCGGGAAACGAGGAAGCCGACAGACTTGCGAAATTGAGCCTAGAATTACCTTCAGTAAACCAACTTCCAAGCCCAGTATCAGACGTGTTAAATTATATTAATTCTCAACTTAGCATACTGCGCCAGAGCGAGTGGGACGCCGCTCCGCATTTTCATCTTTATCCAATCAAGCCAAAAGTCCAACATTTTATATCTAGTCATCAGAATTGTAGAGAGAAGGAGGTAATTTTGGCGCGCCTCCGTCTCGGTCATGCAAAAATAACTCATTATTATATTATGGAGAATCTCCCGCCACCAAATTGCCAACATTGCCCAGGTTATCCGCGCTACACAATCAAGCACTTATTTATTACTTGCCCAGTACACAACGATAAACGACAGAACATTATTAATTACACACAACAAAATGGCATCACATTAAATCTTCAAACACTGTTAGGTGATAGTTATCCTGAATTGATAAGTCTCCTCTTAGATATCTCTACCAAACACGTTTAGCTAATCAAATATAACAGGGGTTTTTGGCCTTGCGCATTTTGGCCCACCGCGCAGGTTTTTTCCCCTTTGCCTTAGACGCTGGGTTTTTTATTATTCAGGACTTTCCGCCCAGCTAAATACACCCCACAACCAGGTCTCGCCGAGGCGCCAGAGCCAGGGAGACTGGCAACAGTCTCCCGTTGTGGCAATGACGGCACCGCCACGGCTCCATCAACACTGACACTGTACAAGTGTATTGTAATAAAAATATGTATGCATGTGTGTCTCGTGTTTGACTTATTTTTGACTTTGAACGAAATACTTAACGTAATGCTAGATATTATTTTTGACCTTGAACGAAATACTTAACGTAATGCTAGATATTATATTTGACCTTGAACGAAATACTTAACGTAATGTTAGATATTATATTTACTTTGAACAAATAATTTTTCCGGGTACAAATAAACCGGTTAACGTAATTAGTAACGTAAAATAGCTGCCCTAGTCCCTAGTTTGCTCCGGGTCACATAAACCGGTTAACGTAGTTTTTTGCCTGGCAAATTGCCAGAGGTCATTGCCCCTCCCCGGAAAATGGCTATAGGCCGTTCCGGGAAGAATAGGAGAGAAAAAAAAACGCCCCTACCTCTATTAAAGTACCTTGGTAATATTACTGTCAGCTGACTTCTCTTCTTCTATTGGGGACCTCAAGAACACCATAAACTGAAGTGGTGAATTACTGAACTATTATCCAAATGCCCTGGCGACCACCGAAATATTGGTAATTCTACCTTCTTCATTAAGTTTGGAAAGTTGTCTTGCATTCTGAATCACATATTTCTACCTTCTTCATTTAACAATTTTGTAGATGATTTCCAAAAGGCCTGCAAAAGGTGTGTCTTGCCCCATCCCCTTGAACTCAGCGCCTATGGGAAGTAGGTGGGAAACCAAAAATACTGTTTGATAGCTCTTCATACATCATGTTGAGACTATTTTGGTAACTAGTTTTGGCTCGTCAATATTTCAGCACAATATTTTGCTGGGCCTCTGAAAAAGTCTGCCCGGCTCCCCTGGCTAGCCATATTGATATCCCTTGGAACAGGGTGAGAGTTCCAGTTAGCGCCTTGGTCCCAAGAGGATATGGTGCTTGCTGCTTGGTCCACAAACAAAACCAAATTTCAATATTAATATGTGAGGATTTCATTAGTTTCATATGTGTATCCTGCTGGTCTGAAAACAAACATTGACATTGGTAGTTTGACAGTTAATTTAAGACCTTGGCAGGTTAACATACATTGGTGCATTAATGTATTATTAGATTATTGAGACATGATAGTTACTTTTATGTCAATAAATATTATTGGTTGTGTTTTGCATGTGTACAGGTGTGGAATGGGTGAAATTTGGTCCACTTACAGTTGACCAATCTGTATAAAATCAAAAAAGCACCGTTTTGGCCTACGCTGGATCGAATGGTGAAGAAATCGCCTGGGTCGGTCCCATAGATTCGGAGCATGGGCTCGTCGGCAAATTTGCACTAAAAGTTTTGGTCCAATTTGGTCTACTTAGAGTGGACCAATCTGTATAAAATCCAAAACGGCACCGTTTTGGACCACGTCGGATCGAATGGTGCAGACATCTTCCAGATCGGTCCCATAGTTTCGGAGCATGGGCTCGGCGGCAACGGTGTTTGGTGGTTTTGGTCCAATTTGGTCCACTTAGAGTGAACCAATCTGTATAAAATCCAAAACGGCACCGTTTTGGACCACGTCGGATCGAATGGTGCAGACATCTTCCAGATCGGTCCCATAGTTTCGGAGCATGGGCTCGGCGGCAACGGTGTTTGGTGGTTTTGGTCCAACTTGGTCCACTTAGAGTGAACCAATCTGTATACAATCCAAAACGGCACCGTTTTGGACCACGCCGGATCGAATGGTGAAGAAATCGCCCAGATCGGTTCAATGGTTTCGGAGCATGGGCTCGTCGGCAAATTTGCACTAATAGTTTTGGTCCTATTTGGTACTTGTAGGGTGGACCAAACTGTATAAAATCCAAAACGGCACCGTTTCAGACCACTCTGAATCGAATGGTGCAAAAATCACTCAGATCGATCCGGTAGTTTTGGAGCATGGGCTCGTCTGCTAATCTGGTCGATTTTTCAAACCCTCCCCTTCGGATCGGCTTAACATCAATTCAGAAGGGGATGCTCTCATTTCTAAACTGCTGAGGCTGCTAAACCCATTCAGAAGGGGATGCTCGTCACCAGCCCCAGTCAATTTACCTGGCAACACTTGAGCCGTGACGTCATCAATTCTATAGCGAGCCGGCTTTAGCATGGTGGCCTATGGGAAAATAGGTGGTATTCGGGTTGCAATTTCAAGCATTTCTAAAATAGTTCGTTTAGCAGATGATACATAAATGTGATGCCAAAGGCCTTGCCTAGTCATATCTGGGGTCGTTTTGACAAAATTGAGTGCAATTTTTGCCCAACAAATTGTTTTATGGAACCCTGCACGCCTTCCACTTTCAGTTTATCTGACGGTAATAAGCGTCAGATTTCGCCTTTATTGACGGTGCGTCAATACTGCCAATCAGCGCACCCGCGAAAGCGGAGGTGCCATGCAGGCTTTTGTTACCATGGCAACCACCGCGACTCAACTAATCCAACAACTGGCAAACATGGTTGATTTCTTAGAATTAACTATGTTTGAAATATTCAATGTCTGCCTCACTATTTTGCAACAATACAAATCAAATGGAAATTTAGTTTTGTATTATTTCACTCTTTGAATTCAGTACGCCAGCATTTGTCTGTTTTTGTAAGAATATAATTGATACATTTTTATGCACTGGGAGTATACTAAAAACATGTGGTATAAAACCTAGAATCTAGTGAGGAATTGGTGACGTAGGAACGAGACAACCTGTTGTTCTATAGCCTTGCTCGTCACCATCCGGTCCGTTTGCGGCCTCCCGGCCGACATGCGTGTTGTGTTTGGGGACAGCACGTACCTGCTGACCCGTCGCCTCACACAGGACCGGCTCGAGGGGCTTTTCGTGATTGTGCGGGGAAGGAGCGGATCAAACTCCAACACCAACCCCGTGGACGCCGTCGCATCCCTCTGCCTCATCATCTTGTGTTTACACAGCGGCGTGAGCCCACTGACGAGACCGGGGGGGGGGGGGGGGGCGCAGAACAGGCGTCCCCCGAGCAGAACACGGACCTAGAGGCAGTGCCGTCGGAGCTGGAGTAGCTGCAGGAGGCCGCAGATTTCGTCCCACAGGTGGCAGCAGACATGCGTGCCTTCTGCGCCACACTGGCCGACACCGACCAGCCATCGACGAGCGACGATCGCGACTGTGGGCCTGAGGAGCCGGACCCGGAGATGGAGTCGCTGCTGCAGGAGTACGAGATGTGCACCAGCGGGTAGCTCCACCGCCCCGAGCGCAGCAGCAGCCAGCTCAGTAGCAGGTGCGTCGGCGACGGACAGCGCTATGGCGTATGTGAGTGGCTTCGTGGCTCGCAAGGCGGGGAGGGGATCGTTCTCTTGGCGTCCAGTCTTCGCAGACCGAGATGGGCCAGTGCAAGGCTATAGAACAACAGGTCTCGTTCCACGTCAGCATTTCCTCACTAGATTCTAGGCTTTATACCACATGTTTTTAGTTTACACCCAATGCATCAAAATACAAAATGTATCAATTATATTCTTACAAAAACAGACAAATGCTAGCGTACTGAATTCAAAGAGTGAAATAATACAAAACTAAATTTTCATTTGATTTGAATTGTTTCAAAATAGGCAGACATTTAATATTTCAAGCATAGTTCATACCATGTTTGCCAGATGTTGAATTAGTTGAACAGGCAAGGCCTTTGGCATCACAGTTATGCATCATCTGCTAAACGAACTATTTTAAAAATGCTTGAAATTGCGACCCGAATACCACCTATTTTCCCATAGCCCAGCATGCTAAAGCCGGCTCGCTGTAGAATTGGTGACGTCACAGCTCAAGTGTTGCCAGGCAAATTGACTGTGGCTGGGCCAGTGGAGGCTCTCTGGCTCAGGATGCGGAGTGAAGAAGTGTTGCCGGTCCTCACCCTGGATTGACGGTCGCGACGGAGGCATTCTTTGAACGTTTCCGACAGATGGAAGAGGCGCTCTGCCTTCACCATGCGCTGGAGCCGAATCGACTGAGCCGGAAACCGAGAGTGGTGGCCGATTTTCTGAGTGTACTGGACAAGTTCCCTTCCGTACCCGCTGCTGCTAGGAGGGCCTTTGCGCGCGTTCGCACATTTATTCGCACGAAGTAATTTTTATTTTCTCTTTATTTCAACACTACAAAATGTTTTTGAGTCGGTTCAGCAGAGGCGGTAGCGGCGAGCCGGCGTCGGAGGCGGCTGCAGACCAAGTGAGGCAGCTCCGCCGCCGCCGGCCCCGGGGTATATTGAAAAAATTCAGCTGCTCAAAAAAATGCTCAAATTCAGTATATATGATCTCAATAATTAGCCTATTCTGAGGATGTTCTTTGAAATTGTGTATCATTTAAATTTTAATTTACTTTGTTCGGATTGAATTTGCTATTTTCATCTTTATTTTTCCAAATATCATTGAAAATATAATAGTCCTAGTTCCGAACCCTGAGTATAGTATAATAACGTTAGATGTAAACTAAATATGGTGGACATTCTAGTAAGCTAAAACATTGCGCCACTTGTTCTTAATTTGATTTGTTTGTTTGAGTGCGTTCGGAAGGGGCCCATTCTCCCACGCATTTCGGCGAAATCTTTTTGCGATTGGCCGTTCGGAGAGCACGAAATGAGGGATTTCGCGAAATAACGTAGAATCGCCGGAGCATGTCACGGCGGTGTTTTCAAAGATGGCGGCCCACATTGAGGAGATGGGGTAAGTGTAGAATCACCGATATATATGGAAATATGTGATTTTCATAATTGGTAACTGTGTTATAATATGAGGCATGCTTCCAGGTGCATATCATGTCTACTTGTGAACCTATCAATAATTAATTGTAGTATTGAATTGCATATAGTGATGGTGATGACAATGGCCAATGGTGATGTTTTTTATCCTTGATTTGTTGTGTCTCTGTGATCAACAGTAGTCTTAGTAGTCTTTCTCAAAATAATTGCTGCCAACCAAAGATAATTGTATGAAATCATTGTTTAAATACCTGAATGACGCACATACGCGAAACCGGCGAATTTTTC
>JAXIVJ010000942.1:0-10000 GCA_036785665.1 Chirona hameri | reverse complement strand
CCTAATAATCATATTTTTTTTGACCAGTTAAGGTCAACTTATACATTTGACCTCAGGATGAAGTCAAGTGGTGACCAAGTTGGTCAATGTTGCATATTGGGAGCACACCCCCCCCCCCCCCCCCCCCCCCCCCCCCACCCCCCCCCCCCCCCCCCACCCCCCCCCCCACGTGTCTCGATGACACAAAACACATTGGTACCGGTTTCACTTATATATCTTCATTATGTCGCGTTATTGAAATAAAAAAAAGCGTAGTTGACCTCAGATGACTCGGCTGACCCTGTAGCTGACCCTGTAGACCTCGGCTGACACTGAACGAAATTGGCATGGATCATCAATTAATGGCCTATGATAACATGATCCAGATGGGAATTGGACTGATATCATGCGTATCCTCAGAATTGAGAAGCATTTTAATATTTTCCCGTTGACTTACAATGAGAGAGAGAGAGAGAGAGATACATTTTTATTTCATTTTCGCTTTTACACATCGGACGTACATGTTTGCGATTGGCGCACAAGCGCTCACAGGCACTTAAATCAGGCGCCGCTCGCTATGGGGAGGTCAATGGGGAGGTCACGAAATTGGCCCGACCTTAGGTCACCGATATAAACAAATCAGAGTAAAACAAATGTAGGTACCTATGACCTTATGAAGTCCTGCAAGTTTGAAACCCATCGGTCTAAAACTGTGGCTGTGGTACGGCCGCAAACGTTTGGAGGTGGGGTCATCAGTATCACGTGTCCTGGTCTGGTGACCTGACTGAGATGACTCGAAGTCAAGAATTGCACGTAATGTGGGTAGTTGAAATTCCGAACAGGTATCCAAAAAACCAGCGGCGCTGCGTGCCGCCGTTTTTTCTGATATCCTCGAGAAAAAACTTGGTGGGCGGATCCCCCCCCCCCCACAGGGCGCGTGTTAAAGGAGGCCCCTCTGAGCTTAAAGGAGGGCCCGTCAGAACACAAAAGGAAGGCCCCCTGTGTGCTTAAGAGAGGCCCTTCCGCATTGCTTAACCCGCACCCCGGTGGGCCTCTGAGACTACTTCGCCCTGGTGGGGGGGGGGGGGGGAAATTACCCCCCCCCCTCTAACTTGAAAACTAAAAGGGGGCTAGAGAGGGCTCGGAAAAAACGTTTGAAAAGCTCTTGACAAGTACATTCGAAGTTACTTCATATATTATTTGGCTCAGGTTAATATTGAGGGCAGTCAGAGGTCATCAGAGGTCAGATTTTCCAGTTTAGACTTCGCTAGGACACACCCCAAATATTTCGGCACTATGATAACTAAGAACAAACGGAGGAAAAGGCAATAGACAGCTCATGAAAACTGAAATCACTGCAGTCGAATCGGGAGAGTTCGGCAAAAAGGCACACTTATAGTGCGTGTATCGTAAGAAGTTCTTCAAAGTCGTAAATCATTAAAGCATTCTATTTTTCTTGCGTAGATTTATTCCAGTGCCTAACTATTAGACTTCAGCAATTTGGGTTCATTTCTGATGGCCATAATAGTTAAATAAATAACATTTTAATGTGGCTGTACATTGTTTCGGTCGTAATTGGGAATTATTTGCATATTGTTGAATTGTTGGGGGGTAAATTTTACCCCATCGTATCTTCCGAATCAATGACCGTAACGAGACGCGGAAGGCGGCGATCGAAAGGTCTCAAGGAGATGAATCTAAAGAATGCTTAAAATTGGTGTTTTTCAAGGTCATATGTAAGGTTACAGTCAGGTCAAAGGTCAAAAACTGAGGTATTTGATGGTTTTTGGGCCCTACTTTCCATTCAAAGCCTTAGATTGCGACTATTATCTCACTAGGTGTTCTCAAAGGTATATTTGCATCTCCCGTATAAGCGAAATGAAATTGTAAGCAAAGGAAAAAAAGGTCAATATTGGCAAGGAGGTCTACAAAAGTCATGCAAACACAATGTTTGTATGGGTTATTTTAACACGTATAATTCGATTGTAGCAGCCATTTTACAACTTTACATTTTTATTTTTTTAACTTTAAAAAAGCTTTACCCACGCACTGCAGTACTTGCGCCGTACACGAACTGCAGGGGGGTTGATTTTCCCCCCGTGAGATCTCGAAAAACTACGGCTACGTAGCGACAAGCGGAAAACGGCATTTGATAGCTTGATACAAGTTATATCGAAAGTATTTCAGTATTGTTTTAGATCAGGTCAAAATTGAGGTGACCAGAGGTCATCAAAGTACTTTATAGAGTTTAGTGCTTGTGCGAGGAACATATTTGGATATAATTAATTAAACTAAAAAACTAAAAACATGAGCTTTCCTCGAAAATGTAAAAATCCAATGTTATCCAAATGTTATTACTATGTTGTAATATTTCGTCGAAATGTTTACTGTTTGATAAAGGCCTGAGGCCGAAATATTACAACATAATAATAACATTTGATAACATTGGATTTTCACATTTTCGAGGAAAAGGTCATGTTTTTTAGTTTATTAATTATAGAGGGTCATCAAAGGTTAAATGTTTCATTTTTTTCCTGTTTTAGGACATCGCTCCAGAAATTCCCATATATCTCGGAGAACTATGCTAGTTACAAACAAACGAATAAAAGCAAACGCCAGCCAGTGAAATTTTTAATCGACATGGTGTCCTCAAAATTGATCTCAGGTCAATATTTGAGGCTCCAGAGGTCAAAAAAGAAAAACCGCTGTTTTTTGCAAAATCGTTTTCGCTATGAATTTTTAATTAATAAAGATAACGGAAAACTGTTACGCCATTGTGTTTATCTCGTCAAGGCGCTTCAAATGATGACATTGGTGATCTTCTTAAGTCCAATTAAACATTTGACCTCAGGTCAAGGTCAAGTTGATGAACCCAAGTACGGCATGTTGCATATGGGAAGACGTGTCTGAGACAAACACATTGCTGTCTGTTTTACTTTTATATCTTCATTATGTCGGGAGTTATTGACACAAAAGTGATGGTGACCTCGCATGACCTCAAATGACCCCATAGGGGTCACTGAACAAAACTTACCTTGGATCATCAAGAATATACCATAATAACATGATCCAGAAGTAATTGGACCTAATATCATGCACATTCCTTGAAATAGGAAGCATTGGTAATTTTACCCATTGACTTATTATGGAGAGGTTACGAAATTGACCTGACCTTAGGTCACTGATATCCAAAATTCCGAGATAAACGAATTGTAAGTACTTATGTCCTCATGGCATCATGTAAGTTTCAAACTGGTCGGTGAGAAACTCTGGCTTTGGCACAACTGCAAACATTATTGGAGGGTGGGGTCACTTGACCTGGTCTGGTGACCTGACCTGAGATGACGCAGAAGGTTATTTTTTTTATCAAGTGTGCGCAATTGATGTCTTAACAGTGTGTTAAAACCGGCGGCGCTGCGCGCCGCTGTTTTTTCGCTATCCGAGGAAAAACCTGAGGGGGTGGCGGAAATCACCCCCCCCCCCCCACCCTGCAGGTGCGCGGGTTAAGGTCAAGGTCAGGTCACAAAATTTGAAATTGATTAATCTAAATAAAAAAGGCATGTTTCTAGACAGATTTGTCTCAGAAATACAGCATTGAATTTATTTATCTGTTTCTGGTCCATAAAAGCAAACAAAAACGTATCTTTACAAAATGACGTCATGAGTTACTTTATACTTAGGGAGCCATAAGTCAGTAAACACATAAAGATATGCATTGCAATGTGGTTTTGGGTATCGTCCATACTTGGTTCTATCATATATATTCCGTTTTTTTATATCTTAACACAAAAATTTGAGGAAAGTTTCTGATTTTATTTTTATCTTCAGGAGTCAAAAACCAAAAAGTTGGAAATCCGAGATAGCCATTTGAAGTGAATGTCATTTCCTTTATTTTAAAGCTTGTATTTTCAATTCGCTTTAAAATTCGATTTTCTGGGGATTGTCAAACATTTGTCGTTTTTTTTCACACAAAATGGCATAACATGACGTCATTAAAACGTCATGATCTCCCACAATATCACCTCAATTTCAGTGAAATTTGATGAGGAAGACGTACAATTAATGCCGCATAATGTACTGAAAGGTTGAAGTCGTTATCTGTCATAGTTTTCAAGTTATTCAGGAAATTCGGGAGGGCGATGGGGGGGTTAAAAAGTTACCACCACCTCCAGCGGGGCGCGGGTTAAAGCCCAGGCTACACTTGCGCGATTTGTCAAGGAAATCACGCGCCGTGTTTTCAGTGTTTGCAGAACTTCCTTGACGTCCGGTATCTGCCGGTCAAGCAAATCACGCAAGGGGAAATGGTTATACCACTGCATTTTTGTAATCGATAAACCACTGCATAAATATATACCAGCTTCAACACAAGTTCAACACTCACAATTTGCTCAAACGCTTCTTCATTCATCTTCCACCACGATACTCAGCACAAATTAGTCAAGTTTAGGTCTAGTATAGACCACAATACGCGAAATCAAGCAAAATGATAAAAACCCTGCAACACGCAATCTCGGAGAACACGACAAGTTCATAATTTCGAACTTTTCATCGTTTCCGTTCCGTGAGCTTGTCTGCGGAATTTCCTTCACGTTTCATCCGGGATCTGCGTGATGTGCCAGTGTAGCTCACCCAATGCCATTTACTATCAGCTGAACTTGCTCTGTCACGCAAATCCAGACAACACGGATAACACGTACGTGATTTTCAGCAAATCACGCATAGTGTAGCCTGGGCTTAGGCACTTACCTGACGGTGAGTGGCAACACATACGTTTCTTAACGTCGGCTTACTTGCAGGCATATCAGGGGCGATGAACTGGACCCCCCCCCCCCCCCGACAACTTGTCAGGGAGGCCCCCTGACAACTTGCCAGGAGGCCCCCCACTACGATTTGCATCCCCCAATGTCATTTCCAAAGTTACACCCCTGCCCACGGGTGTGAGAAGGGCGCCGAGGTGCACCAGGGGGTCCCAGTTTATGAGCTGCGATGGAGAATCTCGATAACTACCTGTAGTGGCAGCTTTGGCCACCGGGCGGATAAAGTTTACGTATCCAGCCAATCGCTGAGCTAGAGCGGGGGGCCCTGACAAATAGCTCTCAGGATCTGTCGCTGCAGAGCAGGTCGGATGCTGAGTTGGCCGGTTGCACAAATCTAAAGCTTAGGTTTACACGGGCGATTTTGCGCAAACTTCGCCCGGCAACCAGCCGGCCGGCCGGAAAGCTCCGCCCAAATTGCCGAGTTTAGCTTACGTCACATTGACGTCATGGTTACCATAGGAACGCTGGTCGAGACAATCGCCAAGCGATGCCGAGATTTGTAGTCTATTGTGTGTCGTCGCCATTTGCGGTTATTTCGGCCTCTTGACAAGACTAAAATCAGGTAAGCTACACGGTTCCGACGTGATTCCTTGAAACTATTGGTATGAATGGAATGTTAATGTTTTTATGCCTTTATTTGTTTATGAGTCCTTTGTTTTAGCATTGCAATGGCTTTCAAAAAGTACAGGTTACGAAGATGGCGCAGTCAATACATTAACCCGCGCACTGCAGGGGGGTTGATTTTCCGCCCCCTCTCAGGTTTTTCAAAGATAGCGAAAACGGCGGCGCACAGCGCCGCCGGGTTTGATACACCTGTTAGGGACATCAATTGCGCACACTTGAGAAAAAAATATCTCGGGTCATCTCAGGTCAGGTCACCAGACCAGGTCAAGTGACCCCATCACCAAAAATGTTTGCAGTTGTGCCAAAGCCAGAGTTTTTTCACCGATCAGTTGAAACTTACAGGATGTCATGAGGGCATAAGTACTTACAATTAATATAACTCGGAATTTTGATATCGGTGACCTAAGTCAGGTCAATTTCGTAACCTCCCCATAATAAGTCAATGGGGAAATTACAAATGCTTCCTATTTCAAGGATATGCATGGTACTAGTCCAATTACTTCTGGATCATGTTATTATAGGATATTCTTGATGATCCAAGTGTAAGTTTGTTCAGTGACCCCTATTGGGTTCATTTGAGGTCATGTGAGGTCACCATCACTTTTTTGTCAATATCTCTCAACATAATGAAGATAGAGAAGTAAAACAGACATCAATGTGTTTGTCTCGTCGAGACACGTCCTTCCCATATGCAACATGCCCTACTTGGGGTCACCAACTTGACCTTGACCTTAGATCAAATTGTTAAGTTGACTTAGCAAGGTCACCATATATATCATTCAAAAGCGCCTTGACAAGATAAACACAATGGCGTTAACAGTTTTCCGTTATCTTTATTAAGTAAAAAAGTTAATAGCAAAAAACGATTTAGCAAAAAAAACTGTATTTTTCCCCTTTTGAACCTCTGGGACAGGGGACTCGTCTAACATGTTAAGTGGGGGGCCAACCCCCCCCCCCCACTCACGATCCAGCCCCCCAGTCAAGCTGAAAATCGACCCACTGGGGGGGCTAGCGCCACCGTCCACAAAGCATGCCTGGAGCTTTTACTATCTTGAGCTATCGAAAACGAAACGTTCTCTTTCGATGAAAGGAAGGAAATAATGATAGTTTAAGTAGCCAAGCTGCTATGAATCATAGCAATCATATTCCAAGCTAGAACCTAATGTAAAATATCGCAGACTGTCGACCCGAACATTATGCAAAAGCTAACTCTGGTGGTCCCGTTTTCTAATTGGTTGCGTATTTTTCGGAGGTACGATGCGGAGTTTTTTACCATGGTAACCATTGTTTGTTTACTTGTCTGGACTGAGGAACGCGACGGTGGGAGCGGGAGCAGGGTGGGACTCCGGCGAGCAAGATTACGGTGCGAGTGGACCGAGTTCCAAAGGCTAAAGGTTTGCGATGGACATCAGACATTTTTTCGTAAGAAGTAAATCAAATTGTTGTTATGCCCGGCTCAGAACTACGTCTGTGACTGGTTTATTGTTAGGCAGTTGACATTTTGTGTTTGTGGCTGGTACTGAACCTTCGGTATGGTTTCGTCACTCGTGGACACGACTCACTATATTTTGAGAGACCTGTGATGTCCAGAACTTGCTTAGCTGCTTCAAAGGGGATCCAGAAAGGCGGTTTGGGGGGTAAATCTAAAGAAGTTTTACAAAATTATGATAACTCATCGGATTTTCTCCCTTATGCATTGGTAGTTGAAATAAAACCGAACTTTCTGAATACAAGTTGCTTAGTTCTTCTTTTATGTCGGGAAATGTGTCAATTTTTTGCCGATTTCTGGTGTTCGGGGGGGGGGGGGGGGGGGGGGGGCATGGCCCGTTTGCCCCCCTCTAGATCCGCCCTTGGACTGCTAGCTTATTTTGGTGATTCAGAGATAAGTACACCCAGTTCTCTATGTCTGCGTACGTATTTTGTGCTTCCGTCCTCCGCAGGAGTGTTAGCCAGAGACGTAGGAAACGTCACGAAAAGTGAGGGGGGGGCCAGTGAAACCTTGATCTCGTCTTAGAGAGAACCCGGTTCAATACCCTTAGGCGGATTTCTTTGCAGTTTTTGGCTCTTCTCGTCTGGCGAATCTGTAGCGATGTAAATTTTCTTCAGTAAACAAAAGGGAAATATTTGTAAGTTTTTTTTAAAAGTGAGGGGGCCATGGCCCCCAATCTGCAAAGTAGGGCGCTTTTCGACGAAATTCCGTCGGTGCGCATGAGCTTTATGCGCATGATGCAGTTTTTTCATGCACATAATGCAACTCTCATGCGCACGCTACGTACGCACGCATTTCGTCATGCGCAGCACTGGGGACCGTGGGGTTAACTATTATGGCGTAAAAAACACAATATAATAAGCCGCCCTGCTAGGTGCGCCACATTTGTCACAAAAACGTCATAATTGGCTTCCATTTTTTTTTACTATCAAAGGAACACAAATAATTTTAATTTTGGTCAATTAAAATGTACAGTAACCGTAACAAAGTATTTTTTTTACAAAAAAAAAAACATTCTTGTGATATATTTTCCCCCATTTTCCGCAAATATATGCGTTTTTGACATGTCTTGAGTTGTACACTGAGTGTGCGCCTGAGTGTTTTTTTTTTGTACGCATGGGTCAAAGCCGAGTGCGCATTCATGCGCGCGTTTCGATCCCCCATGCGCAGTGTCGTCGAGCCGGCTGTCACACCTTTGCACTATGGCATGGCCCCCCCCCCCCCTGTTCCTACGCCTATGGTTTTTTCTGTGAGCGCAGACCAATGTTGGAGGCTAATGGGGACAATATTCACTGGCTGATCCAATACGCTAATGCGCCGATGCGGGGGGGGGGTGGGGGGGGGGGGGGGGGGGGGGGGGGGTACGATCGGTGGCCTTACAAAGCCTACCAAAAACCGGCAAAAATCTGACGCATTTTCTATATTGAGATGGAGCATGGGTCGTCTTCCTCTCAAATGCATCCTGGCCTTCCCGCTACTTATTGCCACTGAATCCTGGGGAACACATTTTTCACTAATGCTTTCACTACATGTTGTTGGCACAATGTTTGTACACATTATTTTACCACATGTGTGCTGGGAAAGACCTTAATAAATTATTTGTTTGATCCCGATGAAGCTGGATCCTCATTTTCCCTTCCTATAGGGTGCTCCTGGCACCGTGTTCAGAACCGGCTGCATCAGCTAGCAAGCGGCCACGTTCAGAGGACAAAGACTCCCAGTCCCGGCCGGTGAGCTGCGGCTATTGGGGCTGAGGTTCGCGGGGAATTTGAGGCTGTTTACGATGCGCCCTATCCAGATAGCTATTTTCGATAACGTTTGAGGGCTAGCAAAACACTTCGCAGGTACGCATGTAAGGACCAACTTTTTGTCGTATGAGTTAAATACAGTAGTACCCGCGCCAACAGTTGCTATTTAGCAGGAGCATGCAAATAAATTGAATACCGTGTTGTAGAACACGAATCAAGCAAAACAATAATGGTCTCGGGACACTTTCTAGGACAGTGTACCGCTGTACGATGAAAAACGTCAGGAGACGGGACGGAATTATGTCAGATTATAAATATATGCGATCGTTAAACGTCGGCAGGACAGGTAGGAAGACCAGGTGGACGAAGCTATCACATCCTGGTATGTACCTGGGCAATAGACCCAAGTCAGTAAATACGAAACAGTTGGGTCAGCGTATTAAGGCGGCGGCCACCGGCGATATGACGACAACTCCTGATACGCGCTTCTTTATGTCAGGTTAGTCTGTGGCGCCACCAGTCACCACATTCCACTGGTGGCGCCACCTGTGGTAATGGCCATAGTCCTGTGAGGCCGCGAGCGTTCAAAGTACTTATTGGTTCTCAAATAGGGGTAATTGCCTCAATTCGGGTAATGGCGGGCGGGGATAATGACGATTAATCTGTTTTGAGAGAAATTCTGGACGGAGCAGGTTGAGTGGCGGACAATGCATATGATTCTATGCCAGATTCTGTTTTTCTCGTTAATGCTTTATTTGTAGAATGTTGTAGTAATGTATCTCTTGCAAATAATTCAACTTCAGTTCTTCTCATCTGATATATGGAATAATAAGTCATTCTGGTCATCCAACAAGTGAAGCCACTATTCTTGCATCGGCACCAATAAGCACAACCCGACACCGGGGCAAAGAGCGCGATACGCAATACACTATAACTTATATGTCTGGCCATAGATGGCACTAGTAGCAACGCATGAAGGTATGGCTGTACGCACTGCTTGAATGCTTAGGAGTCCTGCGAGAGCGTGCGCCCACAAGGTCATTCAGATCACCTAAAGAGGGCAACCGTGCTCTTGGTGCTGGATAACCACTGGTTTATGGACTAGAAGATGAAATGGTTCTTATGTATATTTTTTGCATGCTATGTATTTGCTATGCATTTGTATACTGTGCTATGTACATACCATTTCTCAATCTATACAAAATATTGTCATCATCTTGCTATTTAATACTCTGAAATTGGTCACCAACCATTATCCCCTCTCCTGGCATCGGTCCACTTCCCACAGGTCCTTCGACTTCCGCCTTGCGACTCCTGATGAAAGCTCTCCCTCTCACCTCCTG